>PVIR01009739.1:0-52212 GCA_004026965.1 Petromus typicus | reverse complement strand
TCACAATAGCACCCCCAAAAATAAAATACCTAGGAATCAGTCTAACAAAGGAGGTGAAAGACCTCTACTCTGAAAACTATAGCACTCTGAAAAAGGAGATAGAAGATGATATCAAAAAATTCAAAGACATAACTTGTTCCTGGGTAGGAAGAACCAATACTGTCAAAATGGCTATACTCCCAGAACTACTCTACACATTCAACACAATCCTGATTGAAACCCCAACAGCATATTTCACAGATCTAGAGAAAAAAATCCAAATTTTCATCTGGAACCACAAAAGACCTAGAATAGCCAAAGCAATTCTAACCAACAGGGACATGGCGAAGGGTATTGCAACTCCGAACCTGAAACTATACTATAAAGCCACTGTGATAAAAACTGCGTGGTACTGGCAAAGTAACAGACCTGAGGCTCAATGGAGTAGACTAGAAGATCCAGAAACTATTCCAACTACGCTCAGCCACCTAATCTTTGACAAAGGAGCCAAAAATCCTCAGTGGAGGAAAGACAGCCTCTTTAACAAATGGTGCTGGAAAAACTGGGCTTTAACTTGCCAAAGACTAAAACTAGATCTAACTCTTTCACCATGTACCAAGCTAAAATCAAAGTGGATAAGAGACCTAAATATTAAAACAGATACTCAACCTACTGCAAAACAGGTTAGGTAAAACTCTCAAAGACATTGGCTTAGGGAAAGACTTCATGAACAAAACTTCTATAGCACAGGAATTGGCTGAGGAAGTCAACAAATGGGACCTCATTCTTTTAAAAAGCTTCTGCACAGAAAAGGAAACCACCAACAGTGCAAAAAGACAACCAACAGTTTGGGAAAAAATCTTTACCAGCTGTTCCTCAGACAAAGGGCTACTATCTAGAATATATAAAGAGCTCAAAAAAGTCAGGCCACCCAGATTTAATGACCCAATTCAAAAAAGGGCATCTGAACTGAACAGATATTTTTCAGAGGAAGAAGTAAGAGCAGCTAAGAAGCATATGAAGGAATGCTCGACATCATTAGTCATTTGAGAGATGCAGATGAAAACAATATTGAGATTTCACCTCACTCCACATGGAATGATTTCCGCTTCAGAATCAGCCAATGGCAAATGTTGGCAAGGCTGCAGAGAAGAAGGAACCCTTCTCCACTGTTGGTGGGAGTTAGACTTGTACAACCCCTGTGGAGATCAGTTTGGAGATTCCTCCAAAAGCTAGGATTAGACGGTCCCATTTGACCCGGCCATTGCCCTGCTAGGTATATACACACAAGAATTAAAAGACTCATATCACAGTGACATATGTGCACCCATGTTTATAGCAGCCCAATTTGTGATTGCTACATCTTGGAAACAACCCAAATGTCCATCCACTGGAGACTGGATAAAAAATCTGTGGTTCTTCTACAGAATGGAGTATTACTCTGCCATAAAAAATGATAAGTTTGAATCATTGATACTTAAATGGACATACCTTGAAGATATCCTCATAAGAGAAATAAATAGGGCACAGATAGGTACATATCACATCGTTTCTCTGGTATGAGAAAATAAAGATGTAAATGAGTCCTAGAATTGTATGTTATATATTGTGAAATAGAAAATGCTCAATGTAAAACAGGGAGAAGGGGAAAAAATGATGAGATTGTAACAAAAAAGTCAGGAAACAAATTTTATGTATATGGGGGGGTGGTAGGGTGGGTAGGGCTATGGGAAAAAATGAGAATTAAGTTGTGTCTTATACTGGTACAAATCCCCATTATGGAGTGCAATCATGATGCCTTTATCTAATGTACCAATAAAGTCAAGGTTTCCAAAAAATTTTGTAAAGGAAATGTTGATGTGTCTATCAGGATATCAACTATACTTAGAATAATGATCAGGGAAATGAATCTAAAGCACCATGAGGTATGTCAGGATGACTATTGTCAAAGAGAAAGAGAAGTATTGGGGAGGATATGGAAAATGGAATAACTGCATAATGTAGAAAAGAGGATAGCTATGTTGAAAACTCTAAAGTTTCAAATTACAGTAGGATGGAACGATTTTTCTTCTGGGACTATATTCAAAGGAAAATAAATCAAAATTTCAAAGATGTGCAGCCTCACACTCACTACAGCTTTGTTCACAATAGCCAGGATAGGGATCTACCTCAATGCACATCATGGAAGAATGGATACAAAACAGTGGTACATCACTGAATATGTTTAAATCTTAAAAATCAAGGAAATTCTATCACAGGCAAGACATCATTCAGTATGGAGGACAGTATAGTACAAGAAATAAACCAGGCACAGAAAAGTAAACAGCACTTTATTTACTACATGTGGAATCTAAAAAGGTCAAATTTGAGGAGATATTTAGTAGAATAGTGGTTTGAAAAACTAGGAGAGGCAAGGAGGGAGATTAGAGACATCTTGGTAAAAGAGTACAAAATTTCAGGTAGGCGGAAAAAGATAAAAAAAATCTGTTGTATGAGTTGGTGATTATAGTTATTGAGAGTATTATATAGTTGATATTGTGAAATAGAAAATATTTAAAAGGGAAGAGGATATAGGGGTAAATAACAAGGGGAAAAAGAAGGTGATAGTAATAAAAAAGGAAACAAAGCTTATGTATATAGGGGGTGGGGGTTTGGGGGAAAATAAGAATAAAGTTATGTTATATTCTGGTAGAAACTCTCAATGTTGAATGCGATGATGATGTATGTTCATAATGTAACAGTAAAGATTTGAATTTTAAAAAAAGAATATAGCATACTTGAACATCATTTGAGAGTAAATTTTGAATGTTTTCACCTCACAAATGATAATGATTATGCCAATTCAGTTTTTAAACTATCCCACAGGGCATATGTATAACTTATTTTATACACCATGTATCTACATGTACATATTATAGACATATAATTCTATCATTGTAAAATTAGATGGCAAATTGAGCTGAAGGAAAAAACTACTACACACAAAATTTTATATATATCATCAAATTCTATTCTTAACTATTCACGCTTATTTACATGGCACCCAAGTCCAGGAGAATGGTATTTCTTTTTGGCGTCACATTTAAGGGCAGCACTGTAAAACCAGTATGTGTGTTCTGTGTTGTGAGCTTGCTGACAGTGTCAGACCAGGTCATGTGAGAACAGATTGATAAGGTGGGTCTGCTGACTCTTAAATTAAAAAAAATAAAACGAGGATAAATGAATTGCATAAAAGCATAAATGAATTCCACTTCATATAGATTAACCTTCACAGTGTACTTGTATTTCAATAGAAAATTATTGTATTATGGGACTTTTCTGATTATGGCACTTTAGGCTATGTAGAAAACTATTAAATTATCTTAAATTTAAAAAAATATAATTATGAGAGTCTGTTAATTATCCAGTTGTAAGTCTTTGTTACTTTAATGGCACAGATCCTAAAAGGGTTACAAGAAACAATAGGTGATGTGTAATGTAAAATAAATTAGTTGATCAACTTGTTTCTTCACTAGTCTTGACAAAAGCATCGAGAGAAAACACTGAGGCAGAGATGTGCGCAGGCTGCTAGGTAGGAAACACTAACTTTATTTTCCTCCTCCTTTATGGAAGAAAATAGATTGGACTTGGAGCTAACATAATGGGGGACAGAAGGTGCACTCTGGCTAAGTGGGAGCCCACTGGTAATGACTGACCACCCTGAGATTGATTTGATCCTTGTATGTTGGAATTAGAAAAATCACTCAAAGATTATAACAAAAAAGTAAGGAAACAAATTTTATGTATATAGGGGAGTGGTAGGGTGGGTAGGGCTATGGGAAAAAATGAGAATTAAGTTGTGTCTTATACTGGTACAAATCCCCATTATGGAGTGCAATCATGATGCGTATATGTAATGTACCAATAAAAATTTTAAAAAAGAAAAGAAAAATCACTCAAAATCACTTGCCACACAAATACGAACATGCTGGAGCTCAGACCAGTATTGTTTTTTTCTGTAGGTGGTAATTCTGTCATCTTATGTACAGTGGGTTGATACAAAAGAGGGTGTGCAGCAAAGTTGTCCAGCTGAAGCAATAATTGTGTAGGGTCCAGGATACCGAAGCTTGAACATTCACTTGAGTTATTGAAATACATCCTAATTTCAGGGAAATCCGACTTAGTTTTTCCTTCTGTCACTGCTGTGGCCAGTGGTGTCTCATGATCAAATCCATAAGATTGAAATAAAGAACATGTGAGTGTAACAAAGGAAAAATTTGCAACTCATAACAGCATTATGCAGGCTGATCATTCTGAGTTGTGATGATATAAACATTCAGAACTCACAAAACATGGCATTGCAGATTTCATCATTTCATTGAAAACATAGGCACAGATAAGTTAGATGTTCTTTAGAGAAATTTCAAACTGTCATAAATAACAGTGAAAATAAAAGCAAAGAAAAAAGCCACTATTACAAATTCACCTTTGAGGAATAACTTGATTCCACGTTGAGGTTATTTTGCAATTTAGCTGGAAAATTGATTTACTCCTCCTGAATTCTTATTCTTTTAAGATAGTTTAAGATTGAACTCTTGGAAAATAATTCCCAGGATCACAATCTATCTCTGAGTGGACATCTTTCATGAACCCATGAGTTTAAAAATAAAATAAAATAAAAAATAAAAAATAGCAAAATAAAAAAGAAATCATTTGTCTCAAGAAAAATACAACACACACTTATTCTTTGGTGAATGTGATTTGTGCAACCCATAGCTTAAACAGTGAATCTTCATTTCATAAAATAGGACCCATGACACGGTGCCTTATACTAAGGACAAAACCCAAATCTGAATATCTTATCTCAGTTCTGACTCTTCTGTACAGGACTTGTAGGATGCGGTCTCTACTTGTAGTTTCATAATATTTATAACATGTAGAAGTTGAAATCACAGACTGATTCTTTCAAATTTAACAACTAATATTCAAATGCCATGAAAATGATGTGACATCATTGGTAGTATTTTCATAACTAAACCTTCTGAGCATATTTTTATGGACATATCCATTTATCTATTCAACTCAAATTTGTGGGATTTCTAATACATGTCAGGCACGATGCTGGAGCCAGAACTGGTCATCCTTGTTACCTACACTGCTCATTCTTTACCCCAGAGATATCTTCTCTGTTTCTCCACATGGTCTTCTGCTGTCATTGGCACTGTCTCAATGACTCATGGGAGTTACACTCTAAGTGCCAAGTTTCCTGAAAATGAGCACGATCTTATTTTTATTCTGACCAAAAGAATCATTTCTTCTAACGAAATAGAAGAATAGCGAAGTAAACAAAACAATGGAAGGACAGACAAATCTCTGTAAGGCAAAAGTAATTTCTTTATTTTGGTACTGATACAAAATAATCTCCTTGAAAGATCTCTCTCTCTCTCTCTCTCTCTTTGAGACAGGGTCTCGCTTTGTAGTTCAGGCTGGCCCTGAGCTCAGTCTCCAATTCACTTCACAGCAATCCTCCTGCCTCTGCCTTCCGAGTGCTGGGATTATAGGCATGAGCCACCACACCTGTCACTGTGGTATGTGGTACTGATTGCTGCTGGGCTTAAGTCTCCATGCCCAGTATTGTATGTGGTTACTGGGGAATTGAACCCAGGTCCTTGCACTTGCAAGACAGGCACTGGAACCACTGAACTAAATCCCTGGCCCAAAAGATATTTAATTTTTAATTTATGCCTTTTCCTGTTATTCAATATGAGTCAGTTCTCAAGTAAGACAATTTGACAGAATTTGGTGACAACACTGATGTGTAATCACAGATTTTACTTACATAAAATTAATTCCCAGCTTCTTTTCCTATTGTTTCCACACTAAAGCATAAGTGTCACTACATTTCTAATATACATTTATGTCTAGTATACATTTTTCAAATTAGAAGTAGCTTATATGCTACACAGGTTTTGAGGGATGATTAGTTGCTTTATATTTCAAATATATTTCTTCCTAATTTCTTACCTATGGTGTTAGTATAGGGTGAGATTTTCAATTTTCTTGGGTTTTGGTCAGTCAGTTTAAAACTCTTCTAATTATTCACTTGTCTTATTAAGCAAACATTTATTCTCTTAAATTTCTACTGTGTGTTCTGAAACTGTAAAGTGTGAGAACAAAATATTGTGCCAGATAATCTCAACATACAAAGAACTAATCCAGAAAGTTCATACCTATTATTATGAAATGTCTTATAGTATTAATGCTAGACTCCTCTGCTTGCTTTGTATTGTTATAATTTTCCTTTGATTAAAATTTATATCTGTAAAAGGATAAAAAGTGATAAACATTTTTTTTTCTTCGTTGTCTAAATTGAAATTCATGAGAACAATGTAATGGTAGCAAGCAATTCAGAAAACCATACAGCACTAAAACTAGTGAGAGGAACTTTCATTTCTAAAATTAGACGGGTGGTTTTTATATTTATTAGTTATTAACCTCTGATATGTAGGCCAGATTGGAAGATAACAATCATCTTTTGAGAGTTAAATATGACTGACTCATTCTGAGCATGCATTCTGTGCTGGGCATTAGGGAAAACAAAGACAATGCTTCCTCATTCTGTGCTGTCCTTGGTCTGGCCACAACTCTGTCTCATCACTGTCCATCCCCCGAGTGAGGGCTTCTGGGTTTTAAGCTCTCCAACCTGCCTTCTCTTCCATGATTTCCTATAAGATATACAGGTCCATATGTCACTCTTTTGGTGTCATTATGATGCCAAACTAACAAACTAAAGTACAAACTAAAATAGGAGAGAAAGAGAGAGAAAGAGACAGAGAGCTAGATAGATATGACCCACACTTTATTGCTGAGAGAAAACATTTTGTGGTCAGTGTATAAAAGCCTAAGGCCAACAAAAGAGCTAGAACTATAAGGGTTTTTCCTCTGAGGATACAAACAACAACAAATCAAAGAAAAACAAGTCACAAAACAACAATCCTGATGACAATAGTGTTTTTATCTTGAAAGAGGGCTCAGGTGATCATTTTTTACTTTCAAACAAGAGTGACACTGCTGGTTGGATTTCAGACAGCCTTGTAGATCAAGGGTAGAAAATTTATCATAAGGAGCCAATATGGTGCTAGGCTTGTCACGTCATTTTAGGCAACAGTGAATTGCACTTAGAGCTCCTATTTGCTCAGTAAATTTCTAGAAAAGGACTATCAGAAAACAATCAGCCACAGTTACTGAAACAAACTCTAAACCCAAGACTCAAGCCATTCATTGCATAGGTTCTTCTTAACTGCTCTATAATATCAAGGTCAGAACCAAGATACTTGGCTTCCCCAGAAGCCACATGGGTCCATCCATGGATGGATTTGTGGTTGAGCATGGTTTTCTGTCATTTATTCTAGGAAGGGAGAACAAAAAGTCTATAAATGCAGGACACCAGACTGAGGCTAATAGTCCATCTCCTTAGGGTAGAATGGAAACAAAGTTCAGGGGCCAAGTCTTAACCTTTCCGTTGATCTCATTCAAGAACAGGTAGTCCTGAGACACCCTTGGACACAGTCCAGCATGGCAGCTGTGCCTCTCAAACCCACAGATTGATGCTGGCAATGAAATTCTCTACAAGATATTTTCCTGCCATATGTTCTGGGAGTGCTCCTGGCATCAGGCTTCCAATGACAATGTAATTTAATGGCTTAAGAGTGTCTTAACCATATTTCCTCCCAGAATCTTCATCTTGGGAAATAAGCACTGCATGAAATGTCTTTCTGATATTGGCCATTTACTTATTCAAACTATTAATTACCTACTTTTGTCCCATGCGCACAATCCCTCTGGTATTTCTCAGTTTCCACACATTCTTAGATTTGTATCACTTAGCATTTTAACTACTTTTGTGAAAAAAATCAAGAAAGTGCTAGAGAAGGAGAAGACTTTTTAGAAATTTATTGTTGCCTCTGTTCAACATTAAAGCAATTTAATTTTTCTCTTTTTATCCTGGGAAAACAGGTCTATAATAACACAGCTAGGAATGCACTGGACTTTTTGATATTTGTTTTACTACAAACATTACTTTTTTATAGCCAAGCTCAAGCCAGGAGGAATACGGAGGGGTAGGAGAGAAAAAGAGAGAGAGACAGAGCTAGCTAGCTAGAGATTATTTCTTTCTTTGTTTCTGATAGCAAAAATGGTTGATGATTTCTGTCTCCTTCATGTGCCTTAAACCTTCTCTGTCTCTCAGTCTTAGGCCACTTACAGATATTTATTGTGAGAGAAACTGAAGTTACTCTCTGTATTCATTTACTTTATCTGTAGCACCAAATTATATATCAAGTTTTAGCAATTCTACTGGCAAAACAAATATTAACAACCTTTCGCAGCCCTTGTGACCTGGCTGCACTTTGCTTGTTCAGCACGTCTCCCTCAGCCACAGCGTGTTGTTTTTACACCAATGCCCTTTTGAAATACCTCCTAAGATTTATTTCCCAAACTGTTGACAGTTATTATTCCCAAGCTAATGATCACGTCACTTTCCCCTTTAGGCCTGAAAATTTCTTTTAGCTTTAGCACAGTAACACTCTAACCTCCTCCAATGACACATAAGATACTACTCCTCTGGGGAAACATCTTCTGACCCATTTCCTCACTCTATTTGCTTCACATTGGATGCAGTGGTATATTCTGAATAACTGTTCCCATGTCTTTGTGTATTTGAAAATATTTTGTACACTAGAATATCTTGCCTTTTTATTTGACAATACATGTGTTTCTTGCAAATTCAAGGCATAGTGCCTAAGTAATCTCTATTCTTTGTCCATTGGCTGTCCCAACTATATACATCTACATAAATGTTTCATTTCTGTTTAGTTTCTTTACATATTCAACTTAATTTGTCAGCCCTTGGGAAGATGTCTAGGTTGGATCACTAGGAAAGCTGACTCTAATGGATGTTAAAATTGAAAGCCTTAAGAACTGAATGGAGAGATAAGATTAATTTAATTGAGATATTAAATGAGCAATATAAAATGATGATGTTAAGAATGAAAGAAAAATAATGCTGTGGAAGCTAGAAGAGTAAAAGACTGGGTAGAATTATTGGGGAAACTTTTATTGATTGTACAATATTTTTTGTGGCTAAACTTTTACATGCTTATTAATTCAAAAATGTTGATTAAATTATAGGTCCTTATCACAAAATCTATGGAACATTAAACTTTATATTCCAATGAATATCATAATATAGGATAAATTTAATAAAATAGAAACATATCTAAATTAAAAATTAAATTATATATCATTCTATTCAAAATATGCACATGAGAAATACAATTTAACCAGTATAAAGATCAAAATCTCTAGGCTTCCTTAGCCCTGGCTCCAGATAGATGGAACTGAAAAGGAAGACCTTTGCACACATGTGGTATCATTACTTGTTATGTCTTTTTAGTCTTCTTCAACATGGAATATTGCATTAGACTTTCTGTCTTTCATGACACTGATACTTTTGAAGAATGAAAAATGATTTTTTTGCAGACCATTCAACAATTTGGAAAAATCCAATGTTTACTCATAGTTAGACTCAGACTGTGCATTAGCAGTTCTCAAGAAATGCCTTATTCAACTCTCTTCAGGGAGTTTCCAATCTATGGTGGCCATTCAGGTCTGCTTTTTTGGACATCAATCCAAAATGGCACCTCACCTTTACCAAGACGCACTGCTGTTAACTGTGACTTCAAGAAAGGTGGCTCTTTTCTCAAAGTGTTGTTCTGGAGGCTACAATGTCAGAGACTCTGCAGTCCAGTAGTGAAGCAGAAAGTCTAAAGCCCTTTAGTCCTGAAGGAGAAGTCAAGAAACATGTCACAACTTTGCTATGTAAATTATGCTAGTGAAAATTAATATTAACTGTATCATAAATATATATAAAATCTTAAGATAAATAAAATATGCTACCAGTTACCTCAGGCAATTGTAGATAGAGTATGTTATAAGATGGTGAGTACTAAATTCAGATTATTGATTATTTCTGGGAGGTGAATGTGATTAATGGAAAAAAGGAAAGATGCACAACAATCTCCAGCTCTATGCCTAAGGACTATTCTTAAGATCAAGAAAAATTACAATTTCTTGGAGTTGAATGAGAAAACATATCTACCTCTGATATCATTCTGTTTATATCTATGTCTGAAATATTTCACAATAGAAATGTAATTGACATCATAAAAGTCATTTTAGCAATTACTGGTCATAGTAAAAGTTATAGAATGAATTTTAAATACGTTTATTTAAATTTATTTATTTATTTTAATTTGGAAAGTAACCTGTGATTTTTATAAAATGTTAACTATACAAAAGTATAGTAGATGAAAATAGTTTCTATTTCCAATACTCTTCTCCAGATATAACCTTTTCTATAATTGGCTCATTTTCATTTCCACAATTATTCTTTTTCTTCTTCTTTGATAAGACAAATTGGATTATTTCATACACAGCCTGCTTTTTCTACTTCTTCTTGCATAAATATTGGGCGTGCTTACTAATTTATTTCTTCTCCTCCTGGCATAATACTTCAGTTGCATCATTAATTTTAATCACTTTCCAATTAGTAAGTTTTAAATGGTTTAAACACTTTATTTTTATATCCACTCAGTAGTGTTTTAAGTCATTGTGAGTGTTATCCAGTCTCAACTGAAGAGCAATCATTTCCTGTGAGACTAAATGGCAGAAGAAAATGTCCACAGTCTTAGTATTTTCACCATTTAATCTATTACCATTTCTTCTCAAAATATATTTTTTCTTTCATCTTATTTAATCTCAACATTTCTCAGCTTTCTGAAAATACATTCACACCTACTGAGACTCCAAGATTTATTCATATGTGAGTTTTTAATAGAGAAATCAGCTCAGTGCTTGGTGAGATCCAGAGATTTGAGAGTAGAATGAGGTACAAGTGAACATATAACTGAAGGTCTCATTCTGTCATCTCAATGAAACTGAAGAATATTAGTCTGAAAGCATCTTCACAGCAGGTCTGAATCTTTTCAGGTCTGAAAAGGTCTGAAATCTTCACAGCAATACAGGTTTGGCTTTGCTGCAGAAGGAAGTGTGTTCTGTCTGCTGTTCCTGTGGTTGAGGCTTCATTTGTTGGTTCCTGGTCCATCTTAGTCATGCCCACACTGCCACAAGTGTTCTTCATAGTTCCCACTTGTGTTGGTCTCAGTAACAGTTATCTATAGACTAGAGATCTGTATGTAGGGCAGGCTTCCCCAAAGAATTCAAGCTGAATAACTAGCATGTATAATTGATACACATGATTTTATAGTTTAAAAAACCCAATCCTAACCTACATAAATCTTGCTTGATTTGGTTGGGATGATTTACAGAACTCTGCACATGACATCAGCGTAGGGAGAACACTAGGTCCAGCTAAGCTTCTTAGTTCTCACTGTGTTGGATAATCGGAGCCAGTGTATGTTCCCCTTCAATAACTTTAACATAATTGAACAATAGATTTGCAGATGTCCAGACAGGCTGGACAAATTGTGAAAGGTTTTATAGCTGGTTAATAGAAGAGTCAAGGCTAGAAGTACAATACCTAGTCAGAGCTTCAGTGTCTTGAATTTACTTGTGATGTCTTTACATCTGAAAGTCAGAAAACTTACATGACAGCTGGTCACTAACCTAATTTTGCCATTAAAATGAAAAAGAAAAAAAAAATATTTCACTAGCCTCTTGATGTTATCCTGACAATTTTAGACTCAAGTTCAAGCTACCAGACTGTCTGATTACCTGAAAATCAAAAAATGTGGAGGAAAAACTTAAGAATTATCCATTCATTACTCCAATTCACTATGCCACTACTCCACTATTCATGGTACAATTTTCAGTGTGTACTAAATTTTAATAATGATAAGAAAAGTCATATAATGGACCTTTTTTTTTTTTTTTGAGACAGGGTCTCGCTTTGTAGTTCAGGCTGGCCCTGAGCTCAGCCTCAAACTCACATCACAGCAATCCTCCTGCCTCTGCCTCCCAAATGCTGGGATTACAGGTGTGAGCCACCACGCCCAGCATTGTGGTATGTGGTATTGATTGTTGCTGGGCGTGAGTCTCCATGCCCAGTATGGTATATGGTTACTGGGGATTGAACCCGGGCCCTTGCACTTGCAATACAGGCTCCGGAGCCAGTGAGCTAAATCTCCGGCCCCACTGACCTATTTTTAAGGAAAATGCCAAAGTGTAATTTCCGAATTGCAACCCCCTTGAAATATGTGTGGTCTGTATTTTAGTGGGAAATCTCTGAGGCTAGTGGTATAAAATACATCACCTAAGCTAATGTGAAAACTCACAATAATACAGAAAAATCATATTGCTCAAATTTCTTGTGAATGAAACACACACACTAAAAGCTAAGGATTAATCCAACTCAGGAACCAAATTACACTGCATTGTTGGTTTTGTTCAGAGTGTGTTACTTGTGATTGCATTCACACAACAGAAAGGGGGTGGGAGGCAGTGATACACCCTGAAGAGGACAATGTCCTCGGATACTAATGGTACATGGAAAGAGCAAGCATCTACCTACTGATTTTGCCTGAAATTAGAATTTGGATTTGTGCATTGAACTTTGGAAGTGAAGTTTGTTTTCCAGATTCTGGGTGTTTATTTTGAATTAATTATCTGTCATATTTGCTATTTGTATTGTTTGCCTTCTTTTTTCAAGACAAACATCTTGGATTCTTTGCTGATTAAAATTCTGAAATCTCTACAGTAACTTAATTTCTATTTCATGTTATAATCACCTTTTGGGGTAGCAGGAAAGAACTTCCTTCTAATTATCTTCTTTTTCATTCATGAGACTCTTTCTGCATGATTTAGAGGGTCAGTTGGTCAAAACACTGAATTTAGGATGAAAGTCTGTGTTAGAGTGGTATGAATGTAGTGATGTGCTTCCTGTCTAGCTTGAGACATTGCTGTGGTCTTCTAAGCTTCTGGCTACAGTCCTATCTCAGGACTGAATTTGACCAATGGAAATGTGGGGATGGTTTAATATAAAGTAACATTGACACATTTCTGTTTCTGGCCTGAGTCCTTCTCTTTTAACATCAGGAGATTCCAGCCATTTCTTCAAAGCTGGTGGTGGCACTATCTCTATTCCTTACCCTGTTTTTTTAATGCTAAGTGTCAGCATTTGGTACACGTCATCATATGAATTGCTTCTTCACTAATCACAGCAGAAGTGGTCATGATCTAGCTGTATACTCAGCTCATCCACTTGACTGGAAGCAGATGGTCTCAAGTTTCTCTCAAGAGAATTCCTAACGCTGACATGTTCTGGAAAATGTCTTAAGGGATACAAAAGCTCATTAGTCCTCTTAGCCCTCGGAGAAAATGATTTTTCTCTTTGGCACCATATAGAGAGATGCATAGATTGTCAACTTGTGCTCCTGTTCAGATGTATTCATGTTACTTCTGCTGCTGAAATTTCCTTTCCAAAGATTGTAATAATTAAGGTCAAGGACACTGTTCAGAAAAGTGCACATCAGCCAATGAGGAAAGCAGCATAGGTGGTGTCCAGGCTCATGTGTCTCTGACACATGCATACATTCTGGTCACCACCAGTGACCTACACCTGACGTCTGTGTTGGAAAAACTCTGACTTCTGTCTTAAAGATCTCTTTGAAATATGCTGAATAATTCCTACTAGTATTAGGATCCTATTTATTAGGGTAGGAACCTTACCAAGTCTTTCCCTTTAGTCTTATATGGTCAGCACTTGAATGTTTTTTGTTTTTATTTTGTTACTTATAAATTAACTAATTTCTTTGTAGCATTATCTCATGTATTCTGGGACAGGTTAAACCTGGGAGGACTGTTACTCATGCCTTTGTTTAAATTTATTCTTCTCTTCGGAGGTTGATCTGTGGTTTCCAATTTAAAGTTAAGTGCTGAGTTTTTCCTCAAAAGAATACATACAATTCTTTAGGCAACCTGTATTTTAATTTGGAAGGAGTTAAGCTTTTAGTTGTAACTAGTGATATACTACTGATTTTAAATGTCTGCTTCTTTCACAAATTTTTAATTTTCTTGGATTTTGAAATTTTCTTATTTCTGGTACTCCCAATCCCTGTCACATACAAAGTAGTTAAATATGTGATATCTTTAGAAATATTCATATATGTCTGTAGTCTCTTCCCATGTTAAAAATGTTGCTCTTGATTTTGCTTACAAATTCAAATTTTTGTATTTTTTTTTTAACTCAAATGCTATCTCTGTACCCTGGTGCCCCAGTGCATGGAATTCCCACCAAGGTACATTGACGGAAAGGTGCAAGCAATAGAACTTTCACGTAATGAAAGGCCCATGTACTGTGGGTCTCATTCACGTTCATAGCCACCCAAAGACCTGACCCATCTGTGCAGTGAAGCTAACTTTCAGATATGTGACAGAGAATTGTGATGTGTCAGGTTGACTGAATTGTGAAACACCCTACAGACTGATGAGTGCAGTTGAAGGTGTGTCCATGGGCATTTCCAGAGTGTCAGGAGGCCAGTGAACTAAGAGACAAGACTCACATTGTTTGGCAGTGTTGCTAACTGGTAGGCTTAAAGACTGGGTGGAATAAAGCCAGAAGAAGGAAGCTGAGGTGCATTTTGAAGAGCTACATTTTCTTGACCAAGAGCGGCTTTGGCTGTAGATGCCAGTTAGCAGATTTGTTTCTTAGTCTTCCAAGGTCATCCACCAGTGACTCTCCAGGGAGTTCCATGCCCTCCTTCTTAGATTGGTGGTGCATTTTCAATTCTCCTCATGACTTTCAGATTCTTGGGTTAGGCCCCTCCAGGACCCTCAGCTGTCTGGTGGCCATTGTGAACTTTCCCATCTCCCATCTTTAAGCCTCTCTAATAAGTCCACTTGCATAATTATAAATATATCATATTTTGTATTTATTCTTTTCCTCTAGAAAATCTTAACTATTAAAAAATTCAGCCAAGTGAAAATGGATTTGTTTCACTTATTTTCTTGGTGTTCTCAGTACATTTCATTATTTATCTCTTTCATTTCAACAAATAGTCTAAAACTATAGAGCATCTGGTACGTGTGGATCCTGGTGTTAGAAATTTTGATAAATAAATGGATGCTTCCTTAATATCAAGTATAATAAATGAGGATGAATTTTTCTGTGGCATGAAGCATTGAGAGGGAAAGGTATATACTGAGTAGTAAATTAGCCCAATGACAAGAACTTTTGATTAGAGATTGTGACCAGATTACAGGTATGTGGGAAATTTAAGCCCTGATTTCTATACATATAGTAAGAGAAGATGAGACTTAAACACCCAGGTGTGATGACTTCTTATTTGTCTCTCTGGCCCTTCTCACCTTGTCCAGGCTTTTTGTTCTGTTGGCAGACCAATATGCTGAAATGTATGTCTTTTTACTTATAAAATATCGAATGATTATTTTACATTTAAAGTAAGTGCAAGCATTCTTTATGTTATTATTGCTTTTATGCTTTCCATCATTAACTAAATCCTTTCCATTGCTAGGAAAGGGGGGAATTACAAAAGGATTTGTTTTAATGTAGAGTTGTAAGAGCTGATAATTTCACATTTACATTTTGCAAAGCCTTTGACAGGCTGAGTTTGTTGATTTGATTTATCTTCAGTTGTTTTCCTAATTGGTGAAAATATTCTACATTATTTAATTATTTAGTTCCCTGGGGCTGGAGAAGGGGAAAAAGGGAAAGGTGAGAGGTAGAAAAGCACTAGCCAGGCATGGAGCAGGTGGTAGTCCCAGCAATCTGAGAGGCTGAGAATTTAAGAACATTGGACAATGTGGTGATGTAGTGAAAGCTTATCACAATTAAAAAAAATGTAATAGGAGGCTAGAGATGTAGCTCTGTGAAGAATCCCTGAGTCAATCTACAAGTTAAAGAAAAAAAAAAGCACTAGGCACTGAGTAAGTGGATAAGCATGTTTTCGAGCCTGTCTTCCTGTGACTCGTATGGAAGATTTGCAGATGTATCTGAGGAAGAGTGGTAGGAAGTGAGCTAGAAACACAAAATGGAATGCAGCAGGGATGGTAGCTCTGGAGATCTGTGCCTTGCCTGTCACTCCCATCGGATGCCACCTGGAACTAGCTCTGCACCATTCCAGTGTGACCAGAGCAGCTTTCTGCCTGAGATCTGCCAGGTAAAGCCTATGTTGGGCCTGAAAAATCACACATAGGTGGTGCTTAAACAGGAGCCATACTCCTCAGTGCTCTATTAGATTTATTCCAGCTATAATTTTTAGCAATATACTTAGGCTGATTTCACAAGAAGTCCTATTTGTCCTTGGTTTGTATGGTTTCCATTTTTTCCTTCAATTTTATATGGCAGAGAAGCACCCATTCCTACCTCTCACAGGAAGGGAGATTATGTCACGGATTTGACATTTTTTCCAAGCTGCTTTAACATCAACCATTTTATAATTCCGAGATAAAGATGTAGCTGAGGGTTATTAAAACCTTCTTACCCTGTGCAAGTTCTGCCTAGCGGGTGTCATCCAGACTTTTCACGTACCGGCACGTTTGCTGTACATGAGATTTTGTTCATCCTTTTGGAAAACTGAAAATAGAAACAAAGTGTAAGCACCACATTGTACTTTAAAAAATAGTTTAGAAGGAACTAATGCCATTACTTCATTCTTATTTGATCATTTAGGAAAATAAAGCCCAAAGTGAAATAATGTTGATGTTGTACATTTTATCCAAGTGCTGAAATCTTAATTATTTTTATTTAACGCCCATGGACATACTCATAATAGTTTTACTAACAGGATAAAGTGATGGAAAATATGTAATGACTTTAACTTAATTTGTTGTTAGAATTAAATGAAGTAATGTGAGTAATGCTGCAGAAAAGGGCCTGTGGCTCCCACTAAATGTAGATACTATCCTTCTCTGCAACTCGCCTTTCTCTTTCTTCCCATCACATATATTTTTTTAAAATGTCTTATATAAGTTGAAGAAAAAAATGGAAATTTATATAATTATTCTTACTGAAATCAGCATTAGCTCTGACATCACTTTTTATGCAGGTTCTAGGAAACAAATCAGATAGCTAGGTGAGACAGTGGAGGTGGAATGTGAAGAAAAAGAAATGTCATCCTGCAACACTATGAGGGGCAGACGTTAAGAGGGAAGTGGATTTCCAGGGGAGAATGCCAGGGCCCTGAAAGAAAAGGTGTTGGTGTAGCACTGGTTTCTGTGAACTGGTAGAGAAACTATCAGTCTCACAAAGCCATGAATTAATGTATGCAGAAGGCTTGTTTGGCAAATAAGTGACCTCAGTTAACATTAACTCATCAGTTAGGTCTCTCAGCACATAGATGCAAATTTAAAAAATGGAAAATGTGCAAAATAGCTGAAGAATGACAAAGCCTAGAAAGTATCAGATTCCTCATTTTTGGAGTAGATGACTTACATGCACTATAAATAAAATGCCAGTAAGTCAGTAAGTGGGAGAAAATCATATTTCTTGATTAGTAAGCACACACACACACACACACACACACACACACACACACACACACACACACGTTGTCGTCCTTCTGTTTCTGGGTGGTATGTGGCCAAGGATCAGGTTCAGAGGCCCAAACCGGGAGGGTAAGTGCGCAGAGTCACCACACAGACTCTGGGGAGCATTTTGAGAATTGCTCTATCTTTAATGCAAATTCATTTACTTTTACAGTAAATGGCAGAGGGTAAACATACAAGTGGGGATAGTGGCGGATTGGTTGAAGCATGCACAGAGGTGAGTCACTGTAGATTGATTGAAGAGGCAGTCCTACTTTTGGCTGAGGTGGAGTCACAATGAGGTGGAGTCACAATCAGAGAGCCTGGCTGAAGTTTAGTGAAAGCCTGGCTTTCACCTACACACACACACACACACACACACACACTTCCTCTGGCTGGAAAGAGAAGATTATTTTTTAGCTCTGGAATTCTCTGCTTACTTCTTATTTGAAGAGAAAATATTTTATAAGTATTACTGCCCACTGTGAAATTTCTGGTTTATAAAATATCTGGTGATGAACTTTGAAGAAAGATACAACTCCGATGTGAACTTAATTCTGGCCTTTTCCCATTCTAGGTCCTGAGCTCCTCCCCACGGGGAATCAGAAACACCAGGAAATGTTCATCCTGTCTTTCACAAATGTCAATTTCTCTGTCAAGTCTTGACCACATACTTATTACAAAGTGAATGTCATGCCTTTTGACATGACAAAACTTGATATTTCAGATGAAGCTGAATTTCTAGATATTACTAAATTTTCTTCTATTCCATTCAGAGAAGTCATTTCATGAATGATGTTGGAACTTTCTAACTCCAAATCTTGATATCAAGATTGATTACTGGTCTAATGTGATGTGTATACATTTGCATATGGAAACAGAAGTGATAAAAATTCTGTGACTTACAAGGAGCCCGCTGAACCACAGGTACTGTAAATAAAAATTTCTGAGCTCCAAATGGCTTTAGATTGAAATATTCCCATTGTAGACTCAGAGGAGAAACAAGAATTCTGTTTTAAGAAGTCAAGTCCAAAGCTTGATGGTGTATGTCTGGACAGCAGAACATTCTTGGGAACTGAAAAATCCTTTAAAATTCTGTCTCACACAAGAAAATATAATTCCAAATTATACACCAAACATTTAATTTCATCACATACATTTCTCACTCATGTCATAAATTTCTCTTATAAAATCAGCATAAAAACTAGGATTGGAGGTCCCCTTTGACCCAGTCATTGCTCTGCTAGGTACATATACAAAAGAATTAAAAGATCATTTCACAGCGACATATGCGCACCCATGTTTATAGCAGCTCAGTTTGTGATAGCTAAATATTGGAATCAACCAATACGTCCATCAACTGGAGACTGGATAAAGAAGATGTGGTTCTTTTGTAGAATGGAGTATTATTCTGCCATTAAAAATGATAAGATTGAGTCATTCATACTCAAATGGATGTATTTTGAGGACATCCCCATAAATGAAATAAATAGCTCACAGATGTGTAAATATCATATCTTTTCTCTGGTATGAGAAAATGAAGCTGTAAATGAGTTGTAGTATTATAGTTGATATTGTGAAATAGAAAATATTTAAAAGTAAGGGGGTGTAGGGTTAAATAATGAGGGGAAGAAGAATGTTACAGTAATAAATAAAAACAGAAACAAAGCTTATGTATATAGGGTGTGGGGGGCACAGGGTGGGTGAGGGAAGGGGAACATGAGAATCAAGTCATGTCATATTCTGATAAAAACTCTCAATGTTGAATGTGATGATGTGCACTCATAATGTACCAATAAAGATTTGAATTTTAAAAAACGTTTGCATAGCCTTTATGTCATTGTTCTTTCATATATTTTGGTGGTAGATTATTAAAAAGAAAGTCATGAATAGAGGTGTGTTACTGTTTATTTTTCCCAAATCTCTCTTCAGTTAAGGCCAAACTTTGACTTATTTGGCAAATAAATCCCTTTTGGAAGTCACGTTAAATGATATTTTCTGCCAATACCTTGTAGACTCATGCAATTATTTTGTTGGTTTATTTTAGTTTCCTGTACCTTATATCACATGGAGTTTCTTTTAATTAAGGAAAAGCATTTCTCACAAAGGGGATAAGGAAGATTTTAGTTTCTCAGATGATGCAGTAGATGTTTTTCTCTATCCTTTCCTTAAATTCAACTGGAAATATTGTATTATATATTATATAAAAGATACATAATGAAAGTCTGAAGGATGGGTGAAAAATGGGAGACTGTTAGAGTTTCAGAATCTAGAATAAGGACATGATGGAAAGTACCCTGACTTTCCCCATCTTCAGCTGCATATAACCCAGAAACACCAGCAGACACTTTTGGGGTATTAAAAACATCACTGCAGAGACAAGCTTGCTATAGCTATGGAATGATGTCCTTGTATGACAGAAGAGTTTAGGAAATAACTTTTATTGAAGCCAAAAGTAACAGAAAAAACTGTAGCTGAAATAGTAAGCCCTGAATCTAGACTGAGCAGCAGTGTACATTTCTACTCTAATGGGGCTCAGTAAGGGTTTGTAAAACCCTGACTATCCTGATAGCAAGGAAGACCAGGGAGGAAGCAAAATTTTTTAATCACACCCAAGTATTAGACTCTCTACAGCAAACTGAAGAGTTAGAGGAGTCCGTCCAATGGGGAACTTCAGTTTCCATCGCTCCCTGGCCGGAACGCGGGCCTCTTCCTCACTGTGCACCAATAGGGTTCTTGGGAGGGTAGTGGAGAGCCATTGCCAAGCAGCCATGACCTGCTTACTCAGTGCTATTAGTGCTTGTCGTCTGTAATGGGGGAGGCAGACAGGTCTAGCAGCAGAAAGCTCCATTTATTCTAGCAGCCCAGTAGCAAGGAGGAGACTTCTTCTTGTATGGAAGCAGCAATAAAGAGCTTGGACCTCTTTATTTTTCTTAGCACCTATTTTTAAAAGATAATCATTACATTTCTCATGAGAACACACAGCATCTTAGTTCTCTGTTGATTCTTCCTCCCTGACTTGCCTCCATTTCTTGTTTTCCTGCCCATTTATAACAAATCTATCTCCCTATTCCTTACTACCTTTTTAAAGTTTGCTCTTTATATTTTGGGATTTCCATGAGAGATACAATGTGATATTTAATCTTGTGTGTTTGCTTGATTTCATTTAAAATTATGGCCTAGATGCAAGATGTGTCCATTTGTCTACAAATGACTCATGTTTACCATTCTTTCTGGCAAATTTAGACTTTTAACCTCAGCTAGCTCTTTCATCCTCTCACTCAGATTGTAGATTCTGGAATAATTTGATTAGGAATTTCACCTCCAGTATGAGTGGATGAAAATATGATGAGTTCACGCAGAAAAGAGTCACTGTTGTCTTTCTATGCCACTTCCACAGAGTAAAATGGTGTAAGCATGGCTAGTTCTCTTATTCTAGGAGTCTGGCAAGATCATTGTTCTCATTAAAGGCATTTATCAAATACTCATGCTCGACAGTAAGCAAGTTCAATGCACACAGATTCTTCACACAAGGCATTTGAGATGATGAATGTGAAAGTTCTTGAGAGATGTCCATGAGGTAATTATTTGTCTACTTGCTCTAATGTAACTGTTTTAAAGAAACCTAAATAGAAAATCTGGGCTGTGTAAAATGAATTACAATGAGATGAGAAAAAGCATAAACAGCAAGTAAATTTGAAAATAAAACAAATATGAAAAACTTAAAGTTTACCCTAGAGGCCTATTCCATCCCGAAGAAAACATTTTTGCCTGATCTTCCAAATCCCATTGCAAATTTGCCTATCACCAGGGAGCATTTACTCTAGGATGTCGGCATCAGTAACTGCTCGGAAGCGCAGCTTAGGAACCTATTATGCCCTCGCCTGGCATCCTGATGCTGGGCTCTTTCTAGTGTTGGTAAATTTAAATATGACTCTCCTGTACTTCTCATTATCCTCTCACAAATGTAATGGGAAGAAATAATGTTACATTTTATTTTTGGAAGGCAGGAAAGTATAATAAAGCAATATTGCAAAACCATAAAAATCAGATTTGATATTTAGACTCTGGATTTTGATAAAGGAGGGTGATGTTGTCTTATTTTAGGGATAGCAAGCAACTGGACACAACTCTGTCTCTCTCTTTTTTTTTAAGGTTTTTTTTGAGACAGGGTCTCGCGTTGTGGTTCAGGCTGGCCCTGGGCTCAGTCTCCAACTCACATCACAGCAATCCTCCTGCCTCTGCCTCCTGAGTGCTGGGATTACAGGTGTGAGCCACCATGCCCGGCACTGTGCTATGTAGTACTGGTTGCTGCTGGGGTGAATCTCCACGCCCAGTATTGTTATGTGGTTACCGGGGATCGAACCTGGGTTCTTGCGCTTGCAAGACAGGAGCCAGAACCACTGCGCTATATCCCCGGCCCGACACAACTCTCTCTTTAATAATAGTTCTCATAGCTGCCCCTGATGCTTACATTTTGTGCTTTCTTTCATATTTGTTTAATTTGAAGCTGCATTTTTGGACAGAGTCTAATTTTTCAAAATAGTTTGTACACATGTGAATTGGTTTTATATTATTTCTTAAAAGAAGAGGATGTCCTCAAGGTACATCCATTTAAGTATGAATGACCCATTTATTTCAATCAAGACTTTTTTAAAAACTATAACATACGAGGAAAAGTACACAGAAGGTTACATGTCTGTGTCACCTGTACTCAGATTTGAAAGGAGAACATCAGATTTCCTTATCCTAACCCTACTGTTATTTTCATACTTCACAGATAACTAGCATCTTGGTTTTTTGTTTCCCTTTCATGCTGGAGATCTAACCTAGGGCCTTTGCACTGAGATAATAGGTTTTTTTTTTTTTTATACATTTTGAGACAGTGTCTCCCTCAGTTGCTGATTTGCTCAGGTGGGGCTCACATTTGTAATTCTTGTGCCTCAGCTTTCTGGAGTGCAAATTCATTTTCTTAATATCTGTTTTCCTACATTATGAATTATGTATTTATCATATCTCCTTTATATAGACCTGGCTCTCATTGCAACCTTGGTAAGTAGTTGACATGATGAAAGTCACATTAGTTAAAATTCAAATGCATGTGCCATAGTTGTGTGAATAGGTGACCTGAGATAATACTTTCAGAAACTACTATCTTCTCTTCAAGGTACAATTTACACATGCAAAGCACTGAAGCCATGGATAGTGCTTAGCTCTTCCTTCCGGTGTTGGAAAGATTATTTTGACAGGGAACTTAAAGACATATTGTGCTCTAGATAATGTTTAAGGGAAGCTAAAAAGTGCTTTAAAATTAAGAAAATCATGCATACATGTATGTTTGAATTTTTTCTTTATAACAATTTTTAATCACCCAGTTACTCTGTGAAAATACAGAGAATAACTGCCAGATAGGCCTGAGGTCAGGTACCTGAGAGTTATTAATGGAGCACGACCCACTTTAGGCCAAATGATGATAAATTCCTGCGGAGCTGGTGACTACATTCTTGCTGCACAGCATTTGTCACCTCATCATCTTCCATGATGCACATATATGTCTTCTCTCAAAACACTTTCACAAATTTTTGTTTTACTCTCTGACACATCAATATTCAGCTATTCACAAACTCTGTGCAGGATCAGAAATCAGATAGCTCAAGAACACAGTACTTTCAATTTATTTTACAGCCATTCCTATTCCTCCCGTTACTGCCTGAGCTCATCCTCCTGCCAAATCAGTGGTGTCACTGGCGTCGCACGGGACGGTGAACTCCACTGTAAACTGTGCATGAGACAGAACTGAGTTTGCACCTGTTTCAATCTGTGCCCCCTGCCCTCGAACCTCAGCATCCAGGGAGAAATTGTCTTCTGTGAAACCAGTTCTTAGTGCTCATCCAGTCTCAGTTGCATTATTGTATTTGTATACATTTTAAAAATGTACAAATCATAGCTAATGTGCTGTACAAAAAATTCCCTTTTTTATTAATTCATAGATAATTGAAGATATGGAGAAAATAACAATACTTTCAGTTGATACTTATACTCATGTCCAAAAGCTGACCCCCAGAAAAACCTGTTGAAAATGTAGAAAAAACCCTCCAAACATATTAAACATATATTTTAAAAACACTGACAAATGTATTACTGTGTAAGGTAGAATACTATCTTGGCTGAGTTATAAAAATATCTCATAAGAACAGACTCTTAGAGACAACATTTACAGTATAAGATTTGAGGATAGTCATGTTTATCGAAAGACTAAGGGCTAGGTCTTGCAAAGTAAAAATTGTCTGAAAATAAGCAGCATTTCTAAGAAAACTACTGTATGATGGTGGACATGAGAGGTGAGAATATAAAGTGATTAATGACAAACAAGCTGCTATGATAAGCAGTTTGTTTAGTTTGCTCACTGTTTGATTTTCTATGAACAGGTGTTTTCAGAGGGAAATAGCTAGATCATTTTTTTCTTGATTCTAGCTTTGTTTGGAAAACATGAAGAATTTGTTCCAGAACTGTCATTATACAGGGATTTCAGTTCTAAGATATCTGACCATAATAGAGTCATGAAAAGTACGTTAGAAATAGATAATGTATGGATTTAACGTTCTAGTGTCTAGCAGAGCCTTATATACCTAGAACTGGTTAAAAATACTGAGTAGTACTGCTTGGTTTCAATATTTAATCCAAAAGAGTTAAATTAGCCAAAACAATGATAATGCCTTGGATCACATTCATTTTTAAGTTAAGATTTTTTCTGAATAGAAACACAATACATAGAATTAAATGAATAATACCCAAAATTTCTGTATAATAGTATTCATGCTTCTAACATGGAGTTTATTGTAAAAATGCTCCTTTGTGTGCAATCCTGGGTTTTCTTTCTTCTTACTGCTTCTTTTTCTTTGGAAGTGAAGCATTCTGGCTCCATTCATGGTAAGAGCCTTGAAAAGACACCAATATTCTGTTATGGGGTAGGAATCCGCTGGGAAAGAGCTGCTTGCAGGTAAGCACTAGAGATGTTACTGGCTTGAATCTGAAACACTCCTCTCCCAGACGTTTCATCGGATCCTGAGCCCTTCATTTAGAAAACAAATCTATTTTTTATAACCCTGAGTGGATATTCTCAGCTGATCATAAATAAACTGTACCATAGCTGTCAGCGACACATGTTATAAAACCCCAGGAAGTATTCTTTATTTCACGTGTCGGGGGCATTGCGTCGTATGAGCTGCACTCTGACAGCAGGTTACTGCCCTTCTCTTTCTATGCCTCTAGCAATGCGTTCTCTCCCTCCTTGCTCTGTATTGCCCCATTCCCTCAAAGTCCGTGTGCAAGCAGACATTTCTCTTGTAGAGTTGAGTGCTTCCTGAGGTATTATGCTTACAAACCAAAGGACTAAAGCCAAATTGGAGGCAGATAGAGTACTTGAGGGATAAATGTAGAAAAACCCAATTAAAAAATAAAACGAAAGGATAGACACTGACGAGTGCAGGGCAGACAAGTTTAGGAACAGAAGTTTAGGCAACACAATCTGTGTTACAAAGCTATGAGTTAGCATGTGACAAGTTTAGGAACACAAGTCTAGGCAGACAAGTAATCACCGTGGGATTCTTCAGAACTACTCTGTGACCCATTGCTCCTCTCCTTCTGAAAATGCCTACCTTGTATATGTTGCCCTGCACTGAGGTTTCTAGCTCTTTCCTAGGCTTTGTTTTTTCTCAACTCAATAGTTTTATTCTCTTTCTTAGACCTAAAACTTGTCACTTGTATGCCATCAACTTATCTATTTTTCCATCCTTCCTAGTCAAATCTGCCTTTGTGTTTCTCTAGGGTGCTTTCATCACTATATTTTGTAGCTAGAGAATGTCTCTTTGTGTCCTACCATTTTATGAATGGTTTCACTTTGTTCAGACATTGTTTTCTTGAACTTCTTTTAATATTTGAAGATCCCTAAATACATAGTTATTGGAAATTCTTTATTTTCCAGGTTTATCATCAGGTCTTTCTCAGTAGCCAAACTTTTCTAATTAAAAAATTATTTGCCATCCTAATAGATGGAGTTATATCTTATTGCAGTTTTGATTTGCATTTCCCTGGTAATTAGTGATTGTGAATATTATTTCCACATACCTCTTCCTCATTTGTTCATCTTCTCTGGAAAAGCATCTGTTGAAGTCCTTTGCTTACCTTTTGAATCATATTTTTGTTATTTTGTTTTTGTATATTTGTTTTGCTGCAGAAGCGTATAATAATATATTTGAAAAATTAGCTTCTTGCTGGGTATGTGGTTCACAAATATTTTCTTTCCTTTCATGGTTATTTCTTGTTTTTGTTTATTATTTACTTTTTACTTTGTGAGGAGTTATTTTTTATTCTGTTCCCATAGTTTTTGTGTTCTTTCAAATATAATCATTATAAAGATGAATGTCATGGAGTCTTTCTACTAGTATCTCTTCAAAGAGATACTAGGCTTCACATTTTTGTCTTTGATTAATTCTGAAATAATTTTTATTTCACATAAATATCTTTCATTCTTTTGCATGTAGGCACTCAATTTTCCCAGTGTCTTTTGTTGACTGCTTTCATGCATATTCTTATTATCTTTTAAAAGTACTGTCTGGCTCTATTTGCAGGAGTTATGTAGAATCACTTCTACTCCACTCCAATATGTTTTTTTAAAATTCAAGTCTGTATTGGTACATTATGAAGACACATCATCATTGCATTCAACATTGAGAGTTTGTACCAAAATATGACATAACTTGATTCTAATTTTTTCGTATTCCCCCCTGCCCTACAACTCCCTACCCCCATATACATAAGCTTTGTTTCCTTTTTTCTTTATTACTATCACTTTCTTTTCCCGTCTTTGTTTACCCCTATATCCTCTTTCCTTTTAAATATTTTCTATTTCATAGTATCAACTATACATACTAGAATTCATCCAATATATTTTTATGCCACTGTCACATGCTAACTCATAGCTTTGTAACACAGATTGAAATCAGAAAATATGATGCTTCCATTTCTGTTCTTTCTTGAGTTTGTTTTAGTTATTTGAATACTCCCATGGTTCCATATAAATTTTAGAATATTTTTTACTGTCTGTGTAAAATATTGGAATTTTGGGCAGGAGATTTAGCTCTGTGGTTCTGGCACCTTTCTTGCAAGTAGAAGGGCCTGGTTTCAATCCCTGGTGACCACATATAACAATGAAGGGCATGGAGACTCACCAGCAATTAGTACCACATATCACAGTGCCAGGAGTGGTGGCTCATGTCTGTAATCTCATCACTTCAGAGGCAGAGGCAGGAGAATTGCTGTGAGCTTGAGCTTGCCTGGGCTACATAGTGAGCTCAGGCTTAGCCTCAACTACAAAAGCAAGACCCTGCCTAAAACAAACAAACAAAAAATTGGAACTTCAGCAAAGCTTATACTGCACTTACAGATTATCTTGGGTAGTATGAGGGGCTGGAGATACAGCTACGTGCCTGCCTAGAAAGTGTAAAGGCTTCAGTTGGATCCCACATAACAACAATGCAAAATAAAACAAAACAGAAAGCAAGAAAGAGAGAAAGAAAAAAAGAGCTACCTTGAGTATGAGAACTTTCACAAAATTAAATCTTCTAATCCATGAACTTTTGACATTATTCCCTGACTTGTATCTTGCTTAATTTCTTTCATCAGTGCTTTGCAGGGTTCAGTATATCAGATTTTTATCCAAACATGAAAGTTATTCATCCATATTTCATTTTGATGCTTTGATACATGGGATTGTTTTCTCTGTTCTATAATAAATTGTGAGTGTACAGAAATGTAACAGGTTTCTGGGCTTTGTGTATCACTTTCTCAACATCTCTTCAACCTGGGGAATTGAATGTAGAATGAAAAATAAAAGAATTGTTCTCCCTTCTGAAAAAAATAGAAAAAGCTTCACAGAGACTGGGACAATTACCCAGATCAGATTCATATTCAGATATAAAAAACAAGAAAATTTAGCATTGATGTGATGTCATAGTCAGTACGCTTTATAGGAGTTAAATGCAGCCTCACCCTGTAATAAACAGGACATATTTGTAATGAATAGAAAGAACTGATTAGTCTTTTTATCCACAGAATTAATTTCATCTGGCAGAGTTGTCATCTGAGAGTGAAGGAAACCTGTGTGGCATTTCACAGACTTGCACGTCATTTAGGTGTAAGACAACTAGAGGAGGTAGGCGATTGGGAAAGAGAATCCTTAGATTGTTGGATTCATTTTGCTTCTTAAGAAAGCTTTGAGTGAGATCCTGATCAATGGACCAAAAAATAGTTGTCACTCTCTGTCAAGTTGAACATATGTTGGTCATTCTTGGAGGTATAATTAGGAAAGAGGCCTAAAAAGCTGAAAAATTTGTAGGTTTAAGAAAAGTTATCGAATGAGGCTATAAAATATGCTAAATTAGGGGTCAGGGATTTAGCTCAGTGGTTCTGACACCTGTCTTGCAAGCACAAGGACCAGGGTGTGATCCCCTGGTAACCACATACAATACTAGGCATGGAAACACGCCCAGGAGCAATCAGTACCGTATACTATAGTGCCAGGCGTGGTGGCTCCCACCTGTAATCCCAGCACTCAGGAGGCAGAGGTAGGAGGATTGCTGTGATGTGAGTTTGAGGCTGAGCTCAGGGCCAGCCTGAACTACAAAGTGAGACCCTGTCTCAAAAAAAAAAAAAAAAAACCCAAAAAATTGCCAAATTAGATTTTGATACAAGATAGAATAAATAAATATAGTTATAAAACTAAATCAATTATTATTAAATATACATACACATGATATTTAAGATCTTGCAATAGCAGACTGCTTTAGGTTTGATGTTGCCTTACAGGACTTTTGTATTTTTATGAAGATTTTTCTGTCCAATGCCCCCTTCTCTGCAAAGTTATCTACTGGGTAGAAGGGAGTACTTTGTCATCAGGTCCAAGGAACCTCACTGCTTCTTCCATCTTTTCACACATTTGCTGTTACAATGACATTGTCAACATTTTATTCCTAAAAGGATGTGTACCTCTTAAGCTTTCTTCTTTTCTCTGTTTTTATACAGTATTTTAGAAGAATTTCTGAAAGTAATTCCCTGTGTTTCTTTGCAGAGCTTCCTACCTGCTGAGCATGTTCAAGGCAGCAAGTAGCTGGATTTAGAAAACACAGAAGACTTTGGAGATAGCAGGTAGGAGACAAACGTTATCAATAGAACCTTTGGTCTGGTGCGGATCAAAGAGACTATAGGGAAGACAGCCTTGTTATTGGTTTTTTGTTTTTTTTCTTTTAGGAGGCTACATGTTCAGAGATTGTAGTGTACAGTTCAAAATATATCTGAAGAAAAACACAGTAGATATTTGTCTCTCAGGATGCACCTGTGCGAAATGTACTGACCAGTTTCATCTGAAAGCTATGAAAAAAGCCAAGGCTAATAAGAGAAAAACAGAACTGCAAACAACTTTCACAGAGATTCCAATTTAACTTTTGCTGAAGAAGCAACACAGAAATTGAAGCAAATCCATTAGAATTCAAATCATCAGCAATCATCTGTATATTGGTCCCTTTTTATTAAAATACTTTTGTAAGTTTCAAACATTGAATCTAATCAACTTAGTAGTACAAAAGTTGGCAATAGACATAAAAAGAATAATTTAATAGATTTTTTTCAATATGAATAGAACTTGTGGACTAAGGAAAACTATTTTCTCCTTATTCCTTCCAAGTCATAAATCTGTAGAACTGAATAACTTTGTTTAAAAATCCTATTCAGACAGAGAGCATGGGTCTCTTAATCTTAAAATCCTTTGCAACAACCTGCATTGGGCTGATAGGTTTGCTCTTTGTCTTCTTAAACTGTAAATCTGTAGGGTCTACAGATTTCTTTTCACACTTATAAGTGTCTGGTTTATGCAAGGTACCTTTTTAAAGTGAAAGGTTAAATAAGAAATATAGAATGATGCCACAAATCCCCATTATGGAGTGCAATCATGATGTGTATATTTAATGTACCAATAAAGATAATTTAAAAAAAATATATAGAATGATGCCATTATATTCAACAATGCCTTCAAAATCATATTTGGCAAAATATGAAAATCTTTCCCTCAAATAAAAATTCAAAAAAATGTTTTAAAGAGGCTTGATCTATGTAGTCAGAGATTCAATGAAACTCCCACCTCAAAATATTTCTAGAATTTACTTTAGAGTACCTGAAATTTCCATTTTTTTCAGTTGTACTTGATAAGGTACTGATGACTTCCATTAAATAATTATACCTTACCTGGGTAGGAGTAAAAGTAATATATAAAACTAACAACAGTTACATGAACTAGTACAACAGCTATACCAAGACAAAGCTATGTAAAAGAAGGATATAATCTTATAAGAAGGCTCAAAAAATTATGACCTGGGCTTTCCCTTTAAGAAGAAAAGGTAAAAGATTACTACCAGGCTAGAAAACAGCTATTAAAGGAGATTGATTGGATCAAACAACCCCCACAGCTCATACTTTGAGGTGTACCCTCCACCAAAAATCCAGCTCCATGGTGTCAATAAGGACATTTTTTCAGTGATGTGAGAACAACTTGGAGACATGAGAAGAATACCTGTCTCCTTCTCACAGAAATGCCACTGTCATGGTACAAGAATATACTTTATAATCACCTGCCTTTATGGTCAGCTATGCAGCATATTTAACCATCTTTAAATCTAGTTTTGGAGCAAAAATTATATAGGTGAAGTGGCTGAGAAGGCTGAAGTTGGCAGAAGTATAGGTCATGTGAATGTAGCTAAGTTTGATTTTAGTCATGAGACTTTCCATGGTTTAATTTCTTTTTTCAACTTCACTCCAAATATCAGTGTACACTATTCAAATTTGTTTCTTTTTAAATATGGAAGACTCCATGGATGAGGTATACCATACTGAATAAGTATTCTCAGAATTGTTGAGTTTTCTTGTGGGAGCCTGGGAGCCTGGGAGCTGGAGTAAGGGTGGAGCTCAGATCCCTTTTACTTCTTTATGGATGCTGGCTGCAGCAACAGTCAAACTGTTAAAATGGTGATGAAAATTCTCTTAGATCAATCCCCAAAATGAGATTCCCTCCCTTTGGATATGTTTTCTTAAGTAACTAATCAGCTGACTGTAAAAGCACTATCTAGGGGGATCCAATGCCTACTAATTTGTCACTAAAAGCCAGTTTCATTTCCAGCCAGATAAAAGACTAGGAAGAAGAAATGTGAGGTCATAGAGGCTTAAAATGTACGGAGATGTTGTTGGTAGTTTGAAGATCAAAGTAGACACATACTTTGTGGCTGGAGGACAAAATATCTGTGTAATTCCTTCTGTCTTTGTCAGCAGTCTGCTTTATTCTTACTAGGGTGGTGAAATAGCTTCATAGTTTGTTTCCTAACTCAAGGATATCCACATTCTTCCTCAATTCCTTTGCATAGTGTGGGAGACATAGGGGAAATCCGGGGAAGAGGATGCAGCCAGAACTATCATGGTGAACTCCAATCCCCCAATAGTCCCACACTTAAAGGATTAATAACCAACAAAGAACAAAATCAGAACCTTGAGGAAAAAGGCTGAGCCTGGGCTCAACTCTCAATAATTTGAACAGCGGCAGCCAAGGCCAGATACTGCAGCAGCAGAAGTGGGAGCAGAAGAGCCGATAACCTGAGCTCACTGCACCTTTATTTGGTACCAAGATTTCAAAGCACAGTCCTAACACGCATAAGACAGGGTGGTCCCACAATAATCCCTGTAGTTGAAGGTTACATAGAGCTGAACAGACACCCTTAAATCCCAGTGAGTCCCAGTAAGTAAGTCTTAAGTCTGAGTAAGTTGTCTATGGTTCCTGACAAAAGGACACATCCAGAACCCTCCTGGCAAACTCCAATCTCTGGTGAGTCCCACAACAAAAAGATTAATAAATAACACACAATAAACAACCTTGAGAAAAGGCCAAGCATGATCTTGACTCTTTCTACTTTGAGCAGCAGCAACAGAATTGCAGCCAAATACCTTCAGCTCACTGCAACTTTATTCAGTACCAAGCCTTCACACCCAAAATCCTAGAATACATAAGGCAGGGTGAATATCAGTAATAATTCCTATAGTTGAAGATCCCGTAGAGCAGGGAAGAAGTCTGCAAATAATTCTGGTAGTTGATTCTGCAGGGCAGGGCAGACATCCTTAAATCCAAGTAAGTTAGTCATAAGTCTGAGTAAGTTGTCCTCAGTTCTTGACAGTACAGCATAGTCAGATGATATTTCTAAAGTAGACTCATGTCATTTCTCATACAAATTTCACATAGCTATGTATCACCCACAAAATTAAATCAAAACAAAAGACAAGTACACTAATTTTCTGGGTCCATTTTGTTTATCACTTTTTGGCTTCTTCTTTGTTCTAGAGAGTCAGTTATTATTTAAAGATCATTTCAGACAAAATAATTGGAAATGGTGAAAAACTCGCTTTCAATATATATCTTTCTGGCAATCTTAGATTTTTGTATATTGGTCAGATTTAGTTTTATAATAAAAATTATGCTGCAAGTCATTTGAAATTAAGTTTTCACTTCTCATCCTGAATACACATTTTGAAGAGAGAGAAAGCAGATAGACAGACATAGAAAGACAGGGAGAGACAGAGTAAATTAGCATAAAATTACTACTCTAAGAGTATGTACAGAATTATTTGAAAGTCTCCAAGAAATTGGATTTTTAGTTGAATAAAATAAGGGGAAAATAACTTCTTGAGCACCTACTACAAATAATGTTTTCCCCTACACCATTTCATATTTTTTAGTATGGTCCACTGGTTACAATTGAATTTTTCTTAGGTAAGGGTTAAGATTGATTCCTATTCTTTTGTAGCTATTTTTCATAAAATTAATGAAGTATGTATTCTAGTTGAGTTGAACATAACTTGTGCTCAAAAAAATCACAAAAATTATGTGGATTTATTTTCAAAGTAAATACACATAATGTAGTTCCCTGTGTTTCCACCAGTTTCCTATGATTTTCTTCTATATATTTAGTTTCAAATTCTGGTGACAAAATATAATGCATTTAAAATAATTTAGATTTAGTTGCTTAGTTGCAATTTTAGAAAGACTGAGTTCCAGAAATGGAGGCCCCATTGTCCTCATTTTGTTGTTAATTTGATTATGTAATGGTTGAAAAATGAAAAAAAAATACTGAGCAAGTCTTATCATTAATATGTGCACAATAACATTAATGAACCAAATTGCCCTCTTATCCTCTTATACCTAAAATAATAAATACAAACAAAAATTGTTCCAGTTTTTAGCTCTATATGCTCCATGAGTCTCTTTAAATTGACCTTCTTATGCAGATAAGGAAACTATGGTTATAATCAGACATACACAGAACACCTCATTACATTGCACTTAGTAATTCATTACATTTTTATCACTGGCAGCTCAGAAAATTTCCCAAGGACCAATTACTAATCAATGATAGATCAAAACAACATAATTATTGATGGGTTTAAGATCTTAGTAGATTTTTTTACAAGAAGATATAAATTTAACAGAAAATATGTTAAATTCCTTAAATAAGAACAATGGATACAATGGAGTGTGTGTACCAGTATGAGTTAACTTTCCATCAGCTGGGAAAAAGTACTTCACACAATCAACTTAGGAAAGGTTGATTTGAACTCATGGTTTTTGAGGTTTCATTCAATGGTTTGTTGGTCCCATTGTTCTGGGGCTGTGTCTGAGCAGCACAGCATGGTACTGGTCCACAGTGTGGCAAAGCTATTGTCTTCATGGGAGCAGAAGAAAAAAGAGAGGAAGGAATGGCTAGGTTCCTTCAAGGGGATGTTCCCAAAGACCTAACTTCCTTTCACAAGGCTCTATCCCAAAATACTGTAGTAGCACCTCAGACAGAGGACCAGAACTTCAACACATGGCCCTCTGGGGTCATTCAAGGTTCTAGTATACCATTGCATTGTGGACATTTCTTAGCTTCTCAGATTTTAGGATCAGACTGGACACACCAGTCTCATTTCCTGTTCTATACATTGATCTTTATGTCATAGTCTATTTTTAATTCATAGCATGCACAGTCTCAGGAAAGACACATTAGGGTTCAGAAGGAAGTAGCTCTAAGGAAGATCATGCAGTAACTTAAGCAAGCAATTGGTCTGATTCTGGCAAATGTTGATTACCACTGTTTGTCTTATTGAAAAATATTCCCCTTTTAGCCTGCTACAAAGCCACAGTACAGTCTAAGAGTAAAGTAACTTACTCAAGATCATATGGACAGGAAAAGAGATCTGAAATTTGAACTCATGTGTGTGTGTGTGTGTGTGTGTGTGAGTGAATGAAACTAGTTTTGAGTTATTGAACTTTCCTGGGTCGAAACAGGAGGTAAATAATCACATCCTACTTTATTGAGGAAGACTCATGCATATGAACTTTCTAATGGTTAACAGCTCAGTTTTGTGTCTGGTTGATCTTTCTGGTTCCCCAAATCTTTACTAAGTACTATAGAGTCTGTTAGAAGGTATTCTGAAACTCACCTACTTTCCACAAGTTTCTAGTTGGGAAAACAATATGAATTTTCAAAATTTAACTGAAACAAACTCAGCTAATAACCAGGAGTTAGAAGTTCTCATGTTCCTTTTATAGAGACATTTTTAAAAGTTTTAATTTTGCTTATGGGAAAACAATGTTTATATTCATAATAAAATGTATTGATTTAATTAAACATTAGACTTTAAACACAACTACCTTGATTTCTATAGCTGCATGTATGTATTTCAGGAGTCATTATGTAAAAATTGTCCATGTTTTATTAATATTTATATGATTTTACTATCTAATGCATTTTCTTCATTTTAATGTTACTTGCTTTTTTCCTAAAGTAAACACAAACATTTGAAGAAAAAGATCTTTATATATCAGAATATAATTGCGTTAGTAGGTTTGCTAAACCAAAGAAGAAATAATAATGAGAAATTCCAGAAAGTTATTGGTCCACTGCCAGGCTGATTTAGAATTTGCTTATAATCAAACTGTTGTTCAAACAGTGTTAAGGAAATATGGCTGTGAATTTAGCATATTTTAACAGTTGTTTTCCTGCATTACTAAAAGGAAAGATTTTAAATGTTCTTTATTTGTAATACAGTGGAGATCAGTACTTTCTTACAAACTTTTTACATATGTTCATTTTCAAGAACCATCCTATTTGGGAGAAATAGCTGCACAACTGGACTATGATTGGGCTGAGATTTCCTGGCTGCAGACCAGCTATGACATATTCAGGCCTGAGAACTTGACTCTATTTCCACCTCTGATAACAAAGACCCCAGTGGTAACATGTGCTGTGATGCTCCAGGGCAGAACTACACCAAGACTTTAATCTACATAATTCTTCATTGTCCATGCTGCCCTCTGAGTGGCCGATTACATTTGTTCTCCTGAGATATTGAAACCTCCACCTTGCGAGTGACCTGTTACACTGCTTGCTCCCAATGGACTGAATAAAAGTTGTGGCAATCTTGGGTCTGTTTTCTTGGCTACTCAGAGTAGAATGGATCAGGCCTAAGCTTAGCTTCTTCTCTAAATCTTATTTCTACCTGCTTATTAATTACTTTACCTTGTGCTGTCAGACTCACAGGAGACTAGAACTTACTGCACAGGTTCTAGTTATTCCCCTTCCCCTTTTTCCTATAGTTCATTTAACATGAAATCATGTCATCTAAATGAACAAAGGGCTACTGTTTTATCAATTGATTCTTCATAATATCTGTTTGAATTTATACACACACACACATAATGTACACAGACATTTTTGAAATGGAAAGACTTGAGCAACATTCACCAAACCTTCAGGATTATTTTTATTTCAAGTGTTACCAGGAAATTGCAAATTCAATATTTATCAACATGCAAAGCAAATATCAGTGCAGTGCCAAGTGCTGTTTTTAATAAATGAGATAGGACAGTTTTCAGGGTGTGTCTAAGGCTTCAGATACCTTTCATAGCTACATCAATGGATTTAAATGAGATCATTTATGCTATTTATATGCAATTTGTACTCTGTTCTAAAATTCTAAGAATTTTTATATGCAAGAAAAAATTAATAGCTGGTAGTAAGCTGTAGCGTGCATATACATTAAAAATAAAAAGGCTCCATTTGAGTATGAATGACTCAATCTTATCATTTTTAATGGCAGAATAATACTCCATTTTATAAAAGAACCACATAGTCTTTATCCAGTCTCCAGTTGATGGACATTTGGGTTATTTCCAAGATTTAGTAATCACAAACTGAGCTGCTATAAACATGGGTGCACATATGTTGCTCTGACATGTCTCTTTTTATTCTCTTGTGTATATATCTAGCAGAGCAATGCCTGGGTCAAATGGGACCTCCAATCCTAGCTTTTTGAGGAATCTCCACAGAGGTTGTATGAGTCTATACTCCCACCAACAGTGGAGAAGAGTTTCTTTTTCTCCACAGCCTCACCAAAATTTGCTGTTGGTTAATTCTGAAATAGCAACCATTCTTTGTAGAGTGAGATGAAGTCCAGTGTTGTTTTCATCTGCATCTCTTGAATGACCAGTGATGTTGAGCATTTCTTCATATACTTTTTAGCTGCTCTTACTTTTTCCTCTGAAAAGTGTTTGTTCATTTCAGATGCTCATTTTTGAATTAGGTCTTTAAATTTGGGTGGGCTGATTTTTTTAAAGCTCCTTATATATTCTAGATAGTAGCCCTTTGTTTGAGGAACAGCTGGTAAAGATTATTTCCCATATTGTTGGTTTTATTTTTGCTTGGTTGGTGGTTTCCTTTGCCGTGCAAAGGCATTTTAATGTACCTTGAGGATATCCTCATAGGTAAAATAAATAGGTCACAGATGTGTAAATATCATATCTTTCCTCTGGTATGATAACATGAAGTTGTAGGTTGTAACATGAAGTTGTAAATGAGTTGTAGTATGTATAGTTGAAATAGAAAATATTTGAAAGGAAAGAAGGTTTGGGGTAAATAATAAGGGGAAAAATTTGACAGTAATAAATAAAAAAGGAAACAAATCTTATGTATATAGGGATTGGGGGGTTGCAGGGCATGGGGAAAGGGAAAAATGAGAATCAAGTCATTTCATACTCTAGTACAAACTCTCAATGTTGAATGCGATGATGTTGTGTATTCATAATATTTTAATAAAGACTTGAATTAAAAAAAATAAAAAGGCTCAAGTTTTATAATAAACCTGACCACTAAACTCATGACCTTGGTTTGACTCATTAGAATTAGCCATTTCATGAAAGAAATGACTGACTCTCTAAGATGCTCTTGGTCTTGTTCCCTTTCATATGTATCTCCTCCTTGGCAGTCCATAATTCTTTGGCAGACTCAGGTCATTGAAAGACAGAGGAACACCTTCTGCTGTGCTGGAGGGGGTCAAGACTTAGACAATGAACTGGAGAGTTTGTTTCAGTGCCTTTCCTATCAAGATGCCTCTCTCCACTCCAACATGAGTGCAGTAAGACTTCTAATGTTGTACTTTTTTTTGAAGCAAAATATTTATTAATATATCTCAGATAGACATAATGATCATATTCATCGTAGGGAAGACATATCTTACTTCTGGTTTTCCCATTTCCCTCTTTTCATTTCAATCCCTCTCCCTCTCCTTATTTACAAAAGTTTTGTTTCCTGTTTCTTTTCTTTTCTTTTTAAAAAAAATTTTAAAATCTTTATTGGTACATTAATTATACACATCATGATTGCACTCCATAATGGGGACTTGTACTAGTAGTATAAGACACAACTTAATTCTCATTTTTTCCCATAGCCCTACCCACCCTACCTCCCCCCCATATAAATAAAATTTGTTTCCTTACTTTTTTGTTACAATCTCATCATTTTTCCCCCTTCTTCCTATTTTACATTGAGCATTTTCTATTTCACAATATATAACATACAATTCTAGGACTCATTTACATCTTTATTTTCTCATACCAGAGAAAAGATGCGATATGTACCTATCTGTGCCCTATTTATTATCATTGCACTTTTAACCCACTCCCCCAGCTTCAAGAACTACTGCTACTTTTTTGAAGGAGAGAAGGGTGCCCTGGCTTGGGTAGGGTGAGGAAGAGAGGGACCTGGTCCCCTTGTTCACACACTCAATCCTCATTGAAAGCCTTCTAGAAGATTCTTTGATTTCAGTGCCACCACTCACCAGACAGACCTGTGGCAGTTAGACAAACTACTCTCCTCACCTACAACTCAGCTTTCAGTTAGGGGGTTCCCTCCTATGCACTGACCCCTCCTTAAAATGAAGACTCATTTTGGATTCCTGTAGAGTCCCCACCTGAGAAAAAGATGTGAACTTTCCAGATCTTTGCATTTTTAACTGAACAATTATTTATTCTTAATAAATTATTCTGTGTGTAGCATTCAGTTTGAACAATAAGAAACAAATTAAGGGAGAGCTTTTACCAAAGAGAAGAGAGCCTACTGTTGTAAGGGAAGGAAAAAGATATTAAATTAATAGAGATGGTAAAAGATGGCATTACTAGAAGAAATAAACACAGAGAATTCTGTTATTTTCAGCTAAAAGGTTAAAAAAATTACTAAAGAAATTTGAGTGCAAAAATGAGAGGCAAGAAATATAAAATCAGTTTTATAAATTCAATGTATAAAACTATACATGATAACTTTTATATTAACTTGAATTGCAATGTAAATGACAAGACCAAATCAACATCTAGTTAGCTAAGATTTGTTGCAGGTACAAAAAGAAATCAGACAAATCCATACTAAATCCTATGCTTATTATCTCCAGTAGTGACAAAATGATTCCAAATATCATTAAACTTTCTCCATCTGCAGATGTATTTATCATATTTTGTTTGTATATGTCTTATGAGGATAATGTTCCCCCAAAGACATAACATAAACATTCCATTTCTTATACTCTCTCAATCTATTATTCAAGATTAAGCCATAGCATTGAATAATTAGATGTCATGCATTATCAACGTATAAACTGCTTCTGGATCCCCTACACATTCTCTTATTTCAAGTGCCCATTCTTTCTTTCAAATGGTGTGCTTCAAATTGATGCCAATATTTGTATCTGCTAAAGTAAAAGATAGACAAAAATGCCAATTTTATAAAGATGGCCGTGATCATAGCCTTTGTCAATATCAGCACAATCACAACTAATAACTCACAAGTTTTCTTTTTAAGTCATTTGGATAGAGAATGAAAGGTCTCAAAATTTCTAAACAGTTTGTTTGATCTTCCAGCTTTCTCCCCTATCCTTACCATATCCAAAATAAACACAAAGTGGATTATTTCTGCATTTTACGATTCTGCAGTAAGTGTTAGGAGATAGGCAGTGTAGTAAAGCATAGCATAATGGCTTTGAAGAGTGAGAGCGCCACTATGCTATTTCCAGTCAGTGTCCCACTGATTCTTCCCCATGAACCATCATATCAGGATGGGAAAATGCACTGACACATCAGTGTGAACCATTGACAGATTAGTGAAGGCTAGTAACTGCCTGGTAAGTTGAAGAATGGGCACATTTAGGATATAGAGAAGACCTGGTTGATGTTAGTCCAGTATCTCTCCCTAGAGTGCATCTGTAACACACATCGCTGGTATGTAGTTCATGTTTGAGTACACAAGGCCAAAAGCATTTGTGTACAATAGGACGAGGTAGGTGAAGGGAATGTAAAATACTTTAGGGAAAAGGTTTGCTTTCCTCTAGAAAAGGCCAGACTTGTGTTGATTTCCACTAAGAGGGACAAATCTGTCTGCTCACTGTGATTAAGCAATGAGTGCAGAGGAGGTGAGGCAGAAGCAAAGATAATCCAATGGGAAAATACCACAGACAGGCCTCTAACTTTTCAGGCCAAGGAGAGTTTCTGTAGGTTTATTGATTTTCTTTTTTAAAATACCATCTTCAAGACTTCTCTCAAGTTCATGAGTGAAAACATTTTTATGGAAGAATGTGGCAAAGACATGCTTATGGTGGACCCCAGAACTTGCCAGTTTATGATGCCTGTTTGGGGAATATGTCCGTACTCTTCTTAGCTCTGGTGAAGAGACCACTTGGAAAAGGTGATTCATTTTTTTGTACTATTATGTTTTGAAAGACTTTCAGGTTACAAGGAGCCTTTCAAACTAGAGCTCATGATTTAAAGATTAATAATGGTAATTACAGACTGCTGTAACAGTAGAAAAAGCAAAGCTGTAGCTTGTCTGTGAGATTGAATATGAAAGGTCCCAGGTCCAAGGGAGTAATAAAAGCTTGTTCTTTCTGCAAAGACAGCCAGAAACAGGAAGACACATTCTTCTTAGAAGATACATGGCGGTGGTGAGAGTTGAAGTTTCTCGAGAATATAAAGCCATTCTGTGTAACTTGGCCTTCCTGACCAATTCAAATTGTAATACATTTTGATTTATCATTTTGCTTTTTGACAACACTGACACTCATCTAAGACATTAAAATATTTTGACTCTTTCTATATAGGTGCACACTTGCACACATTGTTGTGTAAAATATTCTCTTTAGTAGTTGTAGAGAACAGACCTGCAACCTGGTTAGGTAGCAAGTATAGGGACACTCATCTTGACAGAGAAGGAACAAGAAATTATCCCTCTCATAACCCTTTAATATATGTATAATGATAATATAAAATGATGGAAAATTAAATACAACTTTAATGACTTTGTACAATTATCAGTATTTTAGGAGGCCCTTTGAAAGGAAGGAGGGGGAAAGTATGATTTAATAATAGATGTTGGAAAGAGTAGTAGGAAGAAACCATAAGGGATGAATGAAGAGGTAAAGAGATAAAGTGTAAAGAATGAGGTAAAGTAGGGCGTGCTTAACCCTTCAAGATCAAAGAAATGAATGCTGTGCATCAAATAAGGAAAGAATGTGAGGAAAAGTGAAGAAATTGACAAGAACTGGGGGAGACGAAGAGATTTTTTTTCACTTCAGGAACTTAGAGAAATGAAAAAGGAACACAAGGAAATATAAAACCGTGGCCAAGATATACAATTCCTTATTCATTTCCATTATCCTCTTTAACCAAATGAAGGCCTGGAAAGGTAATCTCATATCTTGACTGTGAAGGTTGCATCGAACAGTCTTTAGGGAGACTTTTTAGGTGTATTTAGAATTAAAGAATCAGAAAGCTCTCTTGTGACCTTATTCCTGGGGATGCATATGGAAGATAGTTATTCCAGGTCTTGGACATGGAACAGCCTGAGGGAGCTTGGATTTGGAAAGTCATGCAGGATGTACTATGACTAGGGGGATGGATATGCTACCTTGCCATTTTCCCAGGAGCCTCTGGAATCCCCAGCTGGGTGTCACTGCAGGAATATCACCTAGTGAACTCCTGTCTCCACCTGCTCCTGCTCTCATGCTGGTAACCAAAGTTATCTTCATTCTCTGTCTTTCTTAAAATTTTCAGCAGATAGAATTGTTTCCCAATTCCTTACTCTCCCCACAGCCACACCCTTTATTGTGTAATATTTAAGCTCCTCCCACTGAGGCCATCTGTGTACATTTCTACACTTGGCTGTGTGCTTGCCTATGTGGCTGCTTTGGTCACTGGGATTTGGGCAGGTAGTATTTAAGCAGTGGCTTCAAAAATACAAAATGAGTGTTGCACTTTTGTATTTCTATTATTGCCCCATGTAGAATGTGTGTCCTTGGTCTCCTTCAGGTCTTCAAAGAATGAGACACATTTAGAACGGAGTCAGAGTAAAAAGGTAGCATGCCCTCAAGCGCAGCTGAACTTAGCCAGGATCAGCAAAATGACCCAGTTGCACCATGTTACAAGAGCAGAAGGTAAACTGGTTAGTATTTGAATGAGTGAAATTTTGGAATTAGTCCTTGCAGTACAGTATAGTATTTTTTTAGTACTATTTTGAGACTTTGGCTAAAGGTAAGTCATTTTCTACTTTGAAACAGTTTGTAAGTCCACATCCTACCCACTTCTTCTTATTGATATTTCACATATATCTGCTTTAGCCAGTGGAGAGTCAGGTACCATAGAACTAGGGCCAACCTAGATTCAGAAGTTTCTCAAAGCAGCCAGTCCAAAGAGCTTGAGAAACAGAACAACACCCTGCTTGCAACTGGTCTAATGGCTTGTGGCTTTTCTGCATGCCTTTCATTGTCTAAATGTCACTGTGTTGTGCCCTGCATTAAGCATGTCTCTAAGTCTTGTGGAAGAGTTGTTAGGCAGTATTATCAAGGCAGTGTATCCCTGAGGCAACAACTCACATTTAAGCCCTTGAAGTCAAACAGACAAGACTTTGATTTTACTTTATATTTTATAGGTCAGCACATCAGCTAGTCACTTTTGCATCAAGAACTCCACCCTGGGCATTTCTGTATGTGCAGAAGGAGAAGCAGACAGAAACCACAGAAGAGTTTGGTAATGCAAATATCATTGGTAGGACAACAGAATTATCACATCCTTATCTGCTGATAAGTCTCTTCTGCCCTAATATATATGCTTTAAATTTGATGCTTTGGTGTAATTTTCCAATGGATTAAATGTTAGGAAGTCTGAAATAACCATGAAACATTTTCTTGCTGTTGAGGAGTATAAGAATACAATTCAATTTCTCTTTATCAATAACATAAACCAATCACTTCCTTTCCATTCTTCTAATTCTTGTCTTTTCTAGGATGTGAGGTGAAGCTAAAAAATTTCATAGTGTTTCACTTCTTAGTTCTGGTAATGTTTTCACACTGTGCTCTTTTGGCGCTTTAGTTCTCTAACTGAAGTAATAGTGTGAATGAGCATAAAGAGCCTTTGTTAAGGTAAAAATATACAATTGATATTTATAATTATGCTTTAATAGGCTATTCATAAGACAAGAATAAATACATTCAAGCTTTTTACTAATTTCAAAATAGTTCATTAACTACTTACAATTGCTATTATTATGCTATTCATAAGTTGTCAATATGAATGCTTCACAAACTAGAAATTTTCTCCTAGAACAAGAAATCAGCATCTGATTGAAACCCCTGTCTGCTGGCCCCTTCTTATCTACTGACAAGATCTTTCATATGTTTACAAATACCCAAGAATATCTAAAAACTCGAAGCTCCTCATTTGGCCATAAAATGTCTTTATCCACACTATTCAACATAGTTTTTAATCTCTGGAGAAAGCCTATAATGAAAACTAAATTTAAGAGAAGTTGGATTAAGTATCTCTGCATCTCATCAAATATCTTTGATTTCACCTATCATTGACAGCTCAAAATTTCACCATTCAAATATATGAAGGCATTAATTTCCCATTTTGTTTGGTATAAATTCTTTGTATGTGTTCAACACTCAAAACAGGGATAGTATGTACTCTGTGTAATGATTTGAAGGAAAATAAATACAATTTTACTTACATATGCTATGGGTTAAATTTCAGTCACATTATTTACTAACTTTAATATCTTAGGAGATTCAATTCCATGCTCTGAATATAACTTTTCTCCTCTTTAAATTACATAACTATCCCTGTGTCATAGAACTACTGGAATTAGTAAGGGGCACATAGCAAAGTACTGAGTTGATCTTCTAACATGCATTAGATGCTCAGGTATTCATTATATCTGAAAGGGGAGTGAAATAAGAGAAGATCTAAAGGAAAGAGCAAGAGAAGGTAAGATTAATAGAAAAATTAGCTTTATTTCTATAAATAGTTTAAAACAATATAGAAAATATTCCTATCACTGTGAGAATGCAACAAGAATGGAAAGCTCATCTATTGATTCCTTAATCATTTGATTATTCAAACACCTTTGGCAGTGTGTAAAGTACTGTGGCAGGTACAAAGATATATAATACATGTACAAGGCTATTAATAACTTCCTTTTCCAAGAAGAGAGACAAGACATTGTTCATTTATTAGTCAATGGATCCCAAGGTTCCTGCCATGAGAAATGTATTTGCTTGATACAGGGTTATGTGATCAAGTTAATCTGGAGAGAATACACAACATACTTCTCATTTACCTTTGAAAATTCTGAATCCTCTGAGAATCACCTACAAATGATGTCCATTTCATTTTCAGGGAATAAAAATTTATTCCTTTATCTACTTTTATCACATAACTAGGCACTATTGGTACCTTGTGAGAATATGGCTGTGTAAAAACATCATTTGCTAAATATTTTTATAAATAAGTGGAAGCTAATAACGTAGAGAAGTCACTAAAGCAGAAAGTAGAGTATTGCATTCATAGGGTAAGGAGGGGTGGAAAATTGTTTCTTTCTGAGAGAAGAGACCGAGGGATTTGCCCAGAAAACAACACCAGAGACTTGAAGCCTAAATAGGAATGATGGGGACAGAAAATGGCTGGAGAAATATATAAATTAAAAGGAGAAATGAGAGTTAGAAGATCTGGAATATAAAGGCCCCAAATCTTGGTCTATTGTATGCATGCGAGGAATATGATTTATTTTGTGGTTTTCTGGAAGCATCAAGGAAATTGATATTTAAATAAATCTGAAAATATTCTTAGGAACAGAATCACATGTCAACCCAGTTAAGAAGTACTTGTCCTGAATTTTGAAGGGTTATGGAAGGGGCCAGGCAGTGGAATAGACACACAAGTAGACTGGAGAGTCAAGCAAACTTGAAATGAATAGATTTCTGAACTAGAAACTTGAAAGTACTTTTAATCCTATAATTTAAGGATGTATTGCATCTGTTTTGAAGAATTGGTGTAGATTTTTGAGGACTAAAAATCCCCTGGCCTGAACTGTGCTTAGTAAGCTGAATCTGGCAGATGTATACAGGATATACTACAAAAAGAAAGAAAAGTAACAGAGACCACCTAAAAAGAAATATGAACAAACATTCTGATCATCTCTTCTTTTCATCCACAAAGACCCCTCAAATTCTGGAATTTGGAGGAATTCACTCTGTTTACAACATGACTGGTCATGAAGACTTGGGTGTCAGGTTACGATTTATGGCTGATGGAACTTATCCTTTTCACAAAATATCCGCATAATAAAAGATACTAATAAAGTTTATTAAGACATATAAATGATGTGTCTGTTGTATTTTGAAATGAAATTATATATGCAAATACAGAATGTGTTCAGGGAAGTGAGAACATTAATGAGGGAGTCACTGTAAAAGTTCCTTTTCTTGTGAAAAAGTGGTGAAATACATATATTCCTTTATGGCTATACTTCTTTGGTGACTTGCATATGTTTAGATATTATGAATTAACTGAAAAATGGCAATGAGGTTTAAAATATCCATGAGACCACACTAAGATTGAGTTGTTTTATAGCAAATTGATCTTGGTTTAGGGTTGAATAGACAGCAGTTTCACAGGCATGTATTGGCTAACCTTACTTTTCCATCCAGAGAACAGCATTGTAGAGTCATTATAGAGTAAGACTCAAGACTTTTTGTTAATAGTTACCTTGAAGAAGAAAATAACTTCTTTTTGGCTCTTTAGTGCAAAATTAGTAGTGAGGTCTTCAATAAGCAGTTTCAGCATAATCTTCTTAGATACAAAGCCAAAGAGCAGTCATTTCTCTCCTCACCCAGTGCCATGCTGAGCTTCACGTGGGCAGTACTGACGTTCAACTTTATCCTCTGAACCAGCATGTGTTACAAGCCTGAATGACCAATGTTCATTCGAGTCATTCAGTATGCTGTTGCCACAAACTTACATTTCAAAGCAAACCAAGAGGTAAGAGTGAATAAAGAAAACATGGTATATGTACACAAGGGAACACTGTTCATCTGTAAAAAGAATGAAATTTTGTCATTTGTAAGAACATGGATGGACGTTCTCATATATTTAAAGAAACCAAAGAATAAGTTTTAAAAAGAATGAAGTCCAACAGTGGTTATGAGAGACCAGGAAGGGCAGAGAGGAGAATAAATATAGGTGAGAGGGATTAGTTCTGGTTTCATATAGCAGTAAGATAATCACTGCTTATGAAAATAATATATGATCTGCTTCCAAATAACCAGAAAAGATCCTAAGACTTCCCAACACACAGCAATGTTTGAGGAGATAGAAGGACTTATTACCCTGACTTGATCCTGAAATACTCTATTCATGTATCAAATTTCATAATTTACCCCACAGATATACACAAATCTTAATGAAATTAATTTAAAAACTTTAAGTTTCTTTACATTCTCTTTGGATCTAGAAATTTCTAACCCAGATGACTCACATCAGCTGTCCACAAATCAACTTACCTGAGTTCTTTTTCGTGGGAGAGGGGTTTCACATTTTTCATCAAGTCTATCAATAAAGAGTGTGGCCTATTTATAACCTTTGGACTATTACGTTCAAAGCAAAGTAACCAGAAAAAACAGTTGTTCTGTTCCTACTCGACATCTCCTTTTCAGCACTTACTGTAGTTGTGGAATTGCAGTGAACTGTGACTACCACAGAAATCAAGAAAATCATGGCTTCCTGTCTCTGAGCAACACAATGAAGATGAAAATGTAATCGTTGCTCTGCTACACTGTCATGGAGCCAAACGTATTCATTTTACACATCGAAACAGAGGGGAGTGAGGAAGTCACAGACTTGCCATCTGCCCTCATGATTTTATGGCTGTGTTTGCATTGAGACTCTTGACATTCCTGACCTCTTCTGAGTCCTAGCAGTTCTTAGAAAATCCATTGGTGTGGTCCTCATGTTTGGCCACCACCTCTACTTGATTAGGTTTGCTCATGCCAAGATGTCCTTGTCTCTGGGGCGATTGCACATAATGCTGCTTCATTCTCTCCCCAAACTGTGAACATATGTAACATCATAATCTATCACTTCATATTGTCTCCTTCAGCTATGAAGTCTTTTTTATTTCCTAGTCCTCTGTAATCACAACCAAATAATTTTCATATCTTTTGCTGCTTTCTTGGGGAAGTGTTCCAGCATGAATAAAAAATAAAACCATTGTTTATAATTTTGTATCTGACAGGCACCTGCCTCTTATTGATGTCTATTTCCTTTTGTCTCACAGAAGGTCTGAGGCATATACAGTTGCTAATCTCACTCCAGCTTCGGCTCTGTTCTTTTACGTCAGCTGAGCCCAATGTGCAGTTCTGTCCAAGGATATTATAGAAACACATATCAGGCTTGTGATTCCTTTTTTTGTTGCTGTTATTGTTTCAAGATTTCTGGAAGAGATTGTTTTAATGTTCTGCACACTTTAATTGCTACACCAATCAGACTGTGTATGTGATCAATTACTTCAGCTCTTCTTTCTGTCTTCATTCAACATATAGCTGCTATCAGGCAAAACAATATTTAGGATGAATACACAGATAAAAGACATGTTTGCTGAATCCAATTCTTGTGGCCAAGACAGACAAGTAAATCAACAAGAACTCTGCAATGTGATATGTGGTATGACACAATTAAAGACAGTGTTCTAGTGTTCTTGTCTGTTGTGGACCCTCAAATCCTTCCAGGAGTGGAAAATGTAAGATTTCAGAAAGCGATAGATGCTTCAGCTGAATGCTAAGTACAGATAAAAAGGTGATGATGGGGGAATGTTGCACCATTTTTCAGCTTAAGGATTTGAAGAGTAACCAAAACATTGTCATTTTTGTACCACACATGGGCAAGATTATAAAAGATCAAAAAGAAAAAAAACATAACTCACCTGAAAACTAGTTGTTTAAAGCCTCTGGAATTTCAAAGCACCCAAAATCACTTAGAATTTCACTATACTGATTCTTCCCATCTGCTTTGATGTAGCTGGAGAAGAATACAATTCTACAACACATAAAGTGATATATTTGGCATAAAAACTTGGAAGATGTTAGAAATGCTAAAATTTTTATAATCACCTTTTGTTTTTTTAAGTAATTTGAGAAATCATTATATTGCTGAAATGTATATTTAGTGGAATTATTTTAGCAGAAATGTTAGGATACAAGTTCCTAATAGAAACAATTTGTAATGAAGTGATAATGGGTTACATGTAAGACAAACCAAAGCCAAATATCTTCAATAATATTACAGATCAAGGTCTAACATCAGAGAGAAAATTTAAGAAACAGATTGGGATTACCAATTGAATAAAACTATTGAACATGAGTTAGTTAAAATATTGTTGTTCTTCCCTGGGATTTAGCACATTTTTTTTGTGTATTAGAACTTCTAAGTGTGATGCAAACGTATATGAGTTTTTTTTTTTAGTATTTAATCTGTATTGGTACGTTACATATACTCATCATGATTGCACTCCATAATGGGGATTTGTACCAGTATAAGACACAACTTAATTCTCATTTTTTCCCATAGCCCTACTCACCCTACCGCACCCCCATATACATAAAATTTGCTTCCTTACTTTTTTGTTACAATCTCACCATTTTCCCCCTTCTTCCTATTTTACATTGAACATTTTCTATTTCACAATATATAACATACAATTCTAGGACTCATTTACATCTTTATTTTCTCATACCAGAGAAACAATGTGATATGTACCTATCTGTGCCCTATTTATTTCACTTATGAGGATATCCTCAAGGTATGTCCATTTAAGTAGAAATGATTCAAACTTATCATTTTTTATGGCAGAGTAATACTTCATTCTGTAGAAGAACCACAGCTTTTTTATTCAGTCTCCAGTTGATGGACACTTGGGTTGTTTCCAAGATGTAGCAATCACAAATTGGACTGCTATAAACATGGGTGCACTTATGTCACTGTGATATGAGTCTTTTAATTCTTGTGTATATATACCTAGCAGGGCAATGGCTGGGTCAAATGGGACCACCAATCCTAGCTTTTTGAAGATTCTCCAAACTGATCTCCACAGGGGCTGTACAAGTCTACAGTCCCACCAACAGTGGAGAAGGGTTCCTTCTTCTCCTCAGCCTTGCCAACATTTGCTGTTGGCTGATTCTGAAATGGCAGCCATTCTATGTGGAGTGAGATGAAATCTCAATGTTGTTTTCATCTGCGTCTCTTGAATGACTAATGATGTTGAGCATTTCTTCATATGCTTCTTAGCTGCTCTTACTTCTTCCTCTGAAAAATATCTGTTCAGTTCAGATGCCCATTTTTGAATTGGGTCATTAAATCTGGGTGGGCTGATTTTTTTGAGCTCTTTATATATTCTAGATAGTAGCCCTTTGTCTGAGGAACAATTGGTAAAGATTTTTTCCCACATTGTTGGTTGTCTTTTTGCACTGTTGGTGGTTTCCTTTGCTGTGCAGAAGCTTTTTAAAAGAATGAGGTCCCATTTGTTGATTTCCTCAGGCAATTCCTGTGCTATAGAAGTTTTGTTCTTGAAGTCTTTCCCTAAGCCAATGTCTTCAAGAGTTTTACCTAACCTGTTTTGCAGAAGGTTTAGAGTGTCTGCTTTAATATTTAGGTATCTTATCCACTTTGATTTTAGTTTGGTACATGGTGAAAGAGTTAGATCTAGTTTTAGTCTTTGGCAATTTAAAGCCCAGTTTTTCCAGCAGCATTTCAAACGTATATTAGTTTTAAAATACACCTATCCTGTGACCTGACCTAACAAACTGAATGTTATAATTTATAAATGTGGAGCTATCCTTACTCTAAACTAGAAACCTTACAATAGCACATAGATAAATGATTTCTTATCAAATATAATGTTGATGAGATATATTTTAAAAATATGTTAAGAGTTGAGGTGAACACACAACATAAGATTATCAGTAGTGAAAGGGAAGTGTACCATTTTGGTGACCTTTTCTTTAGCAGAGGACAAAAAAGAAAGGATGCCATGGTAGGAATGGTGAGGCTAGACTACACAACAGCATTTGAACTTGTCCATATGAAGATGGCTTAACAACAGCATTCAAAAATGACACTGCTGGAAGAATGAAGGTTTCTTTGCCATGATGGTGAAAGAAGCAGGGGTTGGTTAATAGGCCTAGGAAAAAAAATCACTTAACAAGAGGGTAGCACACTGACAATTGTCAGGACAGGTTGGAGATCAGACTGAAAAATAAATTCAAATATTGTCTATGGAACAATTTGTTTTTCTCCCTGAAAAGAGAAAATAGATGATGGAGCAAAGGGAGGCATTTCTGGTGTCGTCAAAGGCCTGGCTTTCCTAACTTCCCTTAGGCTACAAGGTCCCCGAACTATTTATGTAAGTTTCTACCTGACAGCCTGTCCATATGAGCTGTTAGAACAAGGAATGTTCTCATAGCTGTCAAAGAGAATGGGGTGGGGAGCTAATCTAACGATGATACAGCTACTTTCTTTACTCAGCTCAGCTTTTTTTCATTTAAAGAAGGCAAGAGAGAGAGAGAGAGAGAGAGAAAGAGACAGAGTGAGAGAGAGATAAGAGAGATATCTCTTATAATGATATTCATTATTTTCCAATTTCATGTGAGATGGGCAATGAAGAGTTTTGCTCTTAAAAGAAGCCTAAATATTTTCAGTCCACTTCTTAGTGTCAGTGTGGCAGTTTGAGGCTTTAAAAATCAATAGCCACTTTGAGCGATGCTTGGACTTCCCCCAAGATGAAATTACCTTAATTGGTGGAAATTTCAGTGGTGATTTAACTACTGTTTGGACTCGATTCTTATAGATACCTTTCACTTCATGGCCATCAATGAAGTCCTTTTGGTAACTCATCTTCTGAAACTAATAGGCTCAGGGAGGGCAGCAACTACTGACCTTTGTCCTAAGTACTGGTAATTAGACTCAGGGCCTTTCACTTGAGCTATAGCATAGACAAAATATTCTTTAGACAGGGTATCACTAAGCTGCTAAGTTACCCAAGAAGGGGTCAATTTGTGATCTCAGAGTGCCGGGGCTGCAACGTGCACCATCATGCCCAACCTACTCAGCTTTGTAGTCATGCCAATGCTCTTTGGCGACATATTCTTTTCACCTCTGTGGCATCCTTAATCTGTTTTTATCCCTATGTGACTTGCATTATGCTTTTGGTCTAAAATTGCCCCAAGGACTTATGTTTCTTTGGAAGAAAGAGTATGGTGGAGCCATGGCTGGCTGGCTGCTAGGCCAGGGCTTCTGAATGGAAGTTGTGGGTGACTGGAGAGTGACCCGGATCAGCCTGTCTCCCTCTGTGGCTTCTTCTTTCACTCTCTGGTTCTTGGCCACTGTGGTTCCCTGCACCGAGGGCCTCCTACTCAGCTCAGCAAATGCTGCCTGGCGTCTATCTGCTATAACCCAGCAGCAGCAGCACACATCTATTATTCCACCTTGCCACTGCAGACCTCTAGGGGAATGAGAGATAACGTATACAAAGGTAATTAATTATACCACAGTGTGACACAGTGAGGCCATACAACTGTACCTGATAAAAGCAAGTTAGTGTGGTTAAAGGTATGTGCAAAAGGTTAGGGCATTGTGTTGAGTTGGGCAGAAAAGTGTTTTAGGTAAGATATTTCAGGTAAGATAGTTCATTAAAAACATGTACAAAGGATGGTAAGATCATAGTAAGTGACGCTGGCCAATACATCATATAAAGAAAAAGGAACGTATTAATTAATTAATGTTAATTCCCTTTGCTTTTACTTTTATTAATGTATAGTCATATAATGTAAAACTAATCCTTTGAGAGTAAACAAGTCCAAGTCTGTAGTACTTAATATATCTTATTATTATGTAACCATCACCTTCCACTAATTCTGAAATGTACAACTATCACTCCAAGACAAGCAGGTAGTGGGAGCTTTACTCGCAGTAAGCAGTTACTCCTCATTCTCTGCTCTTCCCAGGCCTTGATAATGACCACTGTGTTTTCTGTCTCTGGTGTCTTATCTCTCTGGATTTCTCACTAAGAATATCTCTAGCTCTCATTTTGATTTGCTAATTTTTGAGATAGATCGATAAGCAGTCCAAGAGAGGCTTGAGCTTGTCTTTTACCTGCCTCAGTCTCTCAGAGTACTGAGATTACAGACCTCCAGCATCCCCACTCAGTTCTCTTTGATATACACCTACAAATAAAATTTCTAGGTCATTCTATGTTCTAGTTTTTGAAGAACCACTAAACTGTTTTCCATAGTGATTTAATCTTTTTGAATTCACAGTGAGGATTCACTTTGAGCAAATACAGTAGATAATTTAGTAAAAGCTGTCAAAAATAATTTTTTCAAAAGCATAATGGTATGTTGGTGATCACGTGATATTTTGCTTTGTTTTTTTAACAAGTCAACTTTGTTATACTTCAGAGGTCAATAAACAACTGACCATGGACATTTATAACTGCCAATTAAATGTATTTGTTTTCTGGTCATTTTCACTCGTGTCCCTTCTCTGGTAGCTTAGCAACTCTATCGTATAGTTGTTACAAAGACAGGACAGCCTTCGAAGACATAAATATTATTTTGTCTTTTACATAAAGGTTGTCAAATTCTATGTAGTTTGTTGACTTCTCTCCTTAACAATACTTCTGATCTGATTTACATTCTATTCCCTTACATTTGCCCCATATTTGTAGCTAGTTTCAAGGAAAATGTTAAAAATACAGTTCTTGGAAACAACCCAAGTGCCCATCAACTGGAGACTGGATAAAAAAGCTGTGGTTCTTCTACAGAATGGAGTACTACTCTGCCATAAAAAATGATAAGTTTGAATCATTTCTACTTAAATGGACATATCTTGAGGATATCCTCATAAGTGAAATAAATAGG
>PVIR01009738.1:0-51634 GCA_004026965.1 Petromus typicus | reverse complement strand
CGCAGGTCGCCGCCCCCCGCAGGTCGCCGCCCCCGCAGGTCACCGCGGCCTGCAGGGTCGCGTCCCTCGAGCGCCGGCCTCGGGGCCTGGGCACGCGACCGCGGCCGGCGGGTTACACTGAGCACCAGGCCTGCCCGGGGTCCGCCTTACCTCGCTGGCGTGGAACTCGGTCCGGCCCTTCCCCGCCCCCGCCACGCGCCGCGCGCCGCTGTCCAAGGCTCCGGCGACGCAGGACACGCCGTGCAGAGGCGCGGGCCGGAGCCCCGGTGCTTCGCACCCTCCTGCTCGGTCACCGGAGAAGAAAAGCTGCAAATCACATGAAGCCCGCAGCCTGGAGAGCAAGTGCTGCTCGTAAAATTTCAGTTGTGTAAGTGGATGTTGTGTTTAGCTACACGTAGAGACGTCCGGCTGCTCCGGCTTCCCCTGGAGACGCTCTGGAATCCGCCCCGCTCACGACGTGGCCTGCAGTAGTGGGTGTGTGTGCTCGTGTGTTTTTCACATACATTTTAATTTTTATTACCACATGTTCGCAGAGTGTAACGACTGCATGTATCTTGTACACATTGCATCTTAATTCCTCCTTAAGGAAATACATTTAGCTAAGCTCTCATCTGAGTCACGAGAATGAGAGATATTTTACGTGCAGTGTATCTGTTTAATATTGGGGGATACAATTTAATAAAGGAGGATCAAGCTGCCAGGCATTTCACAAGTGGGTACGCTGTATCGAGCGCGTAATTCTTATTTCTGCAGGGTGTGTTCTTTCAGTTTATCTCTGCATTCGCCTTTATTGTTCATCATGATCAAAAGTTGCTTAATAAGATAGTAATGTAGTGAATTGCAAACCAGTATTTACAGCTTCCCTGTCACCTTCCTTCCTGCCTTCAACCCCATCTCTCCTCCTGTCCTGGGTACAGCCATTGCTCGGTGGGATAAAGAACTCATCTCCTCATCATTATTTTTAACTCATAAAATCCATACTTTAATATGTAGTAGGATAGCAAAGAATGAAAATTAAAAAGTTTTCTAGGAGAAAAGTAGATGGAAAAAATACTTTCAATTGTCGAAATTTCTAATCATCTGTTTGAGGATGCATTCATAATGAAGGACATTTGCCCTACTTAATGAGTAAATAAATGTATAAATATAAAGATGAATACATTTACTCATTAAGTAGGGCAAACTTATACTTTGTCTTCTAACCAAAAATTATTTAGAAGTAAAAGGGCACAATTAATAGTTAACTATGGACAGTGCCGGGCGTGGTGGCTCACGTCTGTAATCCCAGCACTCGGGAGGCAGAGGCAGGAGGATTGTGATGTGAGTTGGAGGCTGAGCTGAGGGCCAGCCTGAACCACAAAGCGAGACCCTGTCTCAAAAAAATAAATAAATAAATAAATAAATAAATAAATAAATAAAAATTTAAAAAAATAGTTAACTACGGAAACACAGAACCAGCTACAAGCAGCACAAAAGAACCACAACTTCTATTTTTCCTGATGCTTGTTACGAAGGTCTTTACCATTGAAAACTCTGTGTCATAATCACATTTGCAACAAAACAGTAAACATACAAAGATTTCTACATGTCTCTGCCGACAAATTGGAATATAACTGCTTAGTAATATAAAATGTTTTTTTGTCTGCATTCTTCAAAGGTCTCTTCTGTTTACTTATTGGTAAGTTGAACAATGATGCTGTTTATTTATGAGCCTGGAGCCCGAGCTAGTTAAAAGAAAAAGTTTTCTCCTGTAATCCTGAAGGACCTACTTCTGAGAGTTCCAATTTCAAATTCAGTGACTCGGGTTTGTCCAGAATTGATTTCTGTTTCTGGTACGTGGTGAGTCGAGAGCACTTTCAAAATGGCCCCGCATTCCTCGTGCTCAGCAGTACACAAGCTACAAGATGACATCCTAACTCTAGTCCGTATTTCAGCATCTCATGGAATGGTGGAACACAGGACAGCAGCCCACATTTATTATAGCGTGAGTTCCTGCTGACTCTGCCCCCAGTATCCCTGAGCCAGTGAACGATTATACAATGGAATGATAACTGCATACTTTCCAATGAAGTCTTGTGGCTAGAAAGTGATCAAATTTAATGAGAAAGATAATACAGTATGGGGGGGATTAAATGAGATTATAGAGGCATCTTCTAGGATATGGGCACATCAGGCCAAGAACTGTGGGCCCAGACGTCAGCAAGAGCAAACAGGGCAGAGGGACAGGTATGTCTAGAAGTGGTCCCAGAAGCACAGTGCAGGGGGACTCTCCTACCTGTCCCTTGGCAGAATTTTATTGACACATGTAAAAGCACTGCTAGGTAAGCAAATGGGTGCAGCAAGTAAACTCTAACAGCTTGCCATTCACTTGTCCTCTCCGTCCCTCTGTCCACTCCCAGCAGGAAGAGATAGACCTAAACCTTAAAGGGATTTTTAGGTCATGTGCCCAGCAGTTCCAAAGGCCATGAGACTGGCAGGTGTGCTCAGGGCTCTACTTCCTGTGGGTCCTTTGGGTGCACCATCTTTGCCCCAGCTGTACTCTTAGGAGGTAGCATCCTTCAGGGATTGTAAAGGAGATTGCAATAATATCATTTTCTTTTCAATGTTAATTTTCTCAACATTTTAGTCACTAGACAAGGAAGAAGGCCTTTCTGACAACATGCTTTAGATTCGTGAAAATTCATGACACTTGATGCCTTGTACACAAAGACTGGCATGTAACAATAGTCTTCTGCCAGTGGCGGCCCATTTATCTTTCAGCACCCTACAGTTGGCATTCTAAGTGTTAATGGACACCGTGAAAATTTATAATAAGCTATGAAAGTCTTCAGTCTTCCCCATGTGAGAGAGAACTTTATTGGCTTTCAACTGAACGCTTAGAAGATAGGCGTCCCTGCAACAAGGCAGTAAGAGCCCCTGCTTATTCTCCAGCAAAGAGAACCAATGCTGAGAAAATATACACCATCGCCCACTGCGACTCACAGAAAATGCTCACCTTATTTATAGCGAATATCCTGACAACCTATTTCAAATTTAGCAGTGTTTTCCTCTCACATGACTCAAGACTTCCTCTTGCTTCTATAAATGGTGCAGGAGGAAACTCATTTGATCTCACCTATGTTTTATTCAAATTTTAGCAGCAATTTTGAGAAATAATGTAAGCCATTGCCCATTGGCCTGAGCCTTTTATCAGAGTCGACAGTATTCCAAGCACCAGAGCTGTCTTGCATGTGGAGTCAGCATCAGCGCTGAAATATGAGGCTTAGTTAATATTGACCATTGACTTTCAAAAAGCATTAGGAAAATAGCACAAAGGTACAGTCCATGAAAAAGAGAATTTTAATCAAATGAAAAGCTATTCACTGTCATAAAGGAAGGCAAACTAAATTGCCTATGAGCTCTTTTTGAGTAGTGATTTGCCAAAAAAGTAAAAAAAAAAAAAAAAACTTAATGACAAAATAGTGCTGAGGGTGTTGGGGAAAGCAACACATATATTTTATATATGTATTCCATAGGAAAAGAATTTTCATGGTTTTAATTATATCGATGGTCAAAACAGCAATAAAACAGTAGAATGATGTATAATATACTCACCCACTTGAAATACACTGTAAACATTAAAAAACTTGGCAGATCTACATTTGCCTGTGATAATATGAAAACCTATTGTTATTATGAAACACGTAGAGTACAAAGTATTCAGGAGAGCTGTGAGGTGAATGTGGACGTCAGTGTGAGTGGGTGAGAGCCCTCCAGGGGCCCGTAACAGCACATCCGGAAGAGCCTGGCTGGGCCAGCGCGAGGTCCCTGGCCTTCCTCGCTAAAGCAGCCCCTCTGCTGTTCTTCCTGGCTGTCATGCAGAGAGCAGCTGTCCTCCACCACACGCGTCCACCACGATGAGCCTGCCTGGAAGCCGCCAGCCACGGACTGAACCCTCCAGACTGTGTGGCAAGTTAAACTTCTCCTTTAAGTTGTGTACATCAGGGGTTTTTCCCAGCCAGGAAGAAACAAACCACTATGGTAGTAGTCTCCTAGTTGTGTACCAAGAACAGAATAGATGTGCAATCTTATGTAGTAGTTGAATATGTCTTGACAGTGTCACAATATCAACCCAGTAGTTTTCTCTAGGGAGACACACTGAAGTACCCTGATAGAAAAAAGACTTATTTTTTCACTTTATTTTGTGTATTATTAGTTTTAATGCCAGTGTGCACATTACTTTATTTTCTTAATATCATTTACAGCTATAAAATCAATCATGAAATTTCTTGATTATGATCATGCTCACTAAGCCGATTGTTTTTTTTTTTGATTGATCACTCAGTGTCATGGAAAATTTAATCAATATTTAAAATCAAAAGATGTGAGTTTTCTTATAGCAGTGTTCTTTGAATCATGGGGGTGGTAGGGTTGGTGCTGCACTGTGCAAGGAAGGGCGCAAGGGCTCCAGACTTCCAGGAATATCATACTGATGTGAAATTTTCTAAGGCAAAATCAAAAGGACTTTGTGGACACATATAGTTGAGAAATGATGGGTTAAACAGTTAAGTCAGGTTGATATGAAGCACTCTTAAAAGTCTCAAATGCATTCAGAAATAAGAGTAGTTTCCATATAGTTTGAAAGCTCTTCGCCTGGGAAAAGAGATAAAATTATTGGCACATTTTTAATGATAATAATCTAGTAACTTTGTAATCTAGTAAAATAAAACTTTAAAACTTCAATGTATTTTTTTCCAGTACTGGGGATCTAGCCCAGGACCTTGTCTTGTGAGGAAGGTGTGGTGCCTCTAGGCCGGATCTCCAGCCCCCAAAACTCAATCCATAGTAGTGGTGGGAACTTAAAACTTCTTTAAATAGTTAAGTGGTAATAGAAATTCAGTTTGATTGAAACTTTTGAAGATTTTAAATATTATAAACAAACAAAACATGTATAATTGCTACGTCAACATTGAAACCCTTTTTAACACATCAGCATTAACTTCTGTTATCTTTATTTCTAATTTTCATCACTGTCAGATATAAAACTAGATGTGTTTTGTGATGCTCTTGAAGTAATTTTATCCAAAAAGAACAAATACACAAACAAAACAACAACAAAGAAACAAAAACAAACTTAGGAGCCGTTCTTCCTTCTGAACCTGTGTATTTTGGTCGCATTTCTATTTTAAATTATGCTCACCATTTTTAATTTCCTTACTGGCATTTTTCCTTAATTTTCATGTACCCGTTGGGGGTATTTTTGTCACTGATGCTCATGCTGCCATCATCGACTGAGTCTGTCTCGGTTTGTTCTGATTGTTACGGGAGCTGTGTGCCACCCTTCCCATCATCAGCTCAGTATAATTCACAGAAACGTCTCGAGCAGCGGTTGATCCACGGAGCTGCGGACTTCCCCTGGGGTCCTGTGCCGACCTCGGAAGACACTGTGGTCACCATGTGGGAGGGGCACACGGTGTCGGGTACAAACAGGCCATGACGCTGCAACCTCTGTAGAATGCCTTGGACGCCATTCTCAGATGTCAGGCTCAGACACGAAGTCACATACAGAGATAAGAAAAACATGTCTTAAAGTCCCTCTCACTGATACAGCATCAAAATCTAGGGTCCTGTTTAGAGACAGATCCTGGCTCACTAGCGAATGCAAAGGAGGACGTCGCGCCCCCTGTTCTGCTCCCGTGGTCTCAGGTGCTGTGCTGCAAACACACAGGGACGCTTCCTCCTGCACCCAGAGGCTGTGTGCTTAGGCTCCATGAGAAAGAGGCTCTGCCAGTACACGGGGCCACGCAGCCGATGCTGGGCAGTCAGTCAGGGCACTGTGAACAAGAGAACTGATCACTTGAGCTCAGAGCATCCGCTTTTGTGCTCTGATTTTTTCTCCTATGACTGAATCATATAATCTCTGGGACAATGATGCTAATAACAAAAGCTTTTCCAACCTACCTGCTATTTTTCCAATTTTTAAATATCTAAATAAATTTTGCATAAATGTCACATTATATTCTATGTAGTATTATACATTTAAATCTGTGAATTGGGCATGAGAACCAATCTTAAAAAGCTACAGTGATGCTGTCCGACTGTCATTAGTAATGGCAAAGGTGTAAAACTTCTACCTTTATTATTTTTCTTTTTTTAACTTTCTTTTTTTATTTGGAAACAGGGCCTCACTATGTTTTTCATGCTCAGTTAGAACTTAAGATCTTCCTACTCAGTTTCCCTGAGTGCTAGCATGGTAGATATGTGCCACCAAGTCCTTTTTATTGTTTCCTTCCTTCTTCCTTCCCAGTTTGATTTGCTTCTTTGTGTAGTTCTTTAGGGTGGAAGTTTTTCTGTATCATTGTCTTTCGGAGTAATGTTTAAACGCATATTTACTTGTCATTTGGATTTCATATGTTCGTAGTGTACCGAATTTTAGGCTGGCATTTTGTTTTTCCACTGCTTGAGATGTAGAATTCCATTGTCTGTTGAATTCCACTGTTCACTATGAATAGTCAGATGTCATTGCTTTAATTCATGTCTTTCTCTTTTCTTTGGCTCTATTCAACGGTAGAATTATTAAATATCATCCCACATGTCACTCATGCTTGTTTCATTATCATCACTATAATTGTCATCACCATTTTTATTTTCATGTATACTTAAATTTGGATAATTTCTTTACTCTTTATGTAAGTTCTTACATTTTTTCTACTGTGTTAGATTTTCTTTAAACATCTCATTTTCATATGCTATATTTTTGTGCTCTAGTATTTCCAGTTCTCACTCTTACCGTTGTTTTTAAGAGATCACATTTTGCTTTTTCTTAAGTGCCAGTTATTGAACCAGAACTCACACTTGCTAGGCAAGTGTGCTACCACTGAGCTACATTCCAGCCTAATAAAATATTTACATTTTTTTGAAAAAAAACTTTGTTATTTTCAAGTTTCAGACTCTTTTGAAACCTTCCTAATGTTGATTTCTTTCTCTTTACTGTGTGCCGTGCTTTCTGGTTCTTATTATATTTCATAGTGCTTAATTTTTATGGGCATTCCATTCAGAGGTCCCAAAGAGAATAAAAGTGATTATCACTCAAATGTAACATCCATTCCTTTTTCAGGGAACTAGCATAAGTAGCAGACCATTTTGACTCAACTCTAATAGTTAGCAGAATCAGCATTGTGTTATTGTCAGTACTGATTTAACTTTCCCATGTCTTTCAAAAGCCACTAGGGGCTATCTTTCTATATTTTGCATGTCTTTTCTCTCTAGCAGGAAACTGAATAATTGGGGATATCTGAAATTCTGTATCCTCCTTCTAGCCAAGACCCCCAAAGGGGTTTTAAAGTGGTTTTAAAGTAAACACTTCCACAAAATCAGTAAATAAAGCTGGTCTACAAGCTTGGGATCTAGGGACCCAACAAGAGCTTTTATCTAATCCAGCCATTCACACCTGCACAAGTCTGTGAAAACCCCTCCGGTTTAATCTGGTAGAGTTCACCTGTCTGTGACCCAGTCCAGACCTTCACTCACCTGGGCCCAATCATGGATGTTTACATTATGTACGTCTCCTCTTGAAGCAGAATTCTCCAAGGGTGGCCTTTATACTCCTGCAGTTATTATTGCACTAATTCTATTCTTAGAAATAAATTGAGCAAAACTTAAAATCTTAGGCTTCCTTCTTTGTTTTATCAAATTCTACTGAAATCCAAAGATACTGAAAAATAATGCTGCCAAAAATGATGAATCATGCTGATATACTCCAGTAGATCACAAGTCTGAGTTCAGCCTGGGTGACTTATGTAGACCTCTCTAAATAAAATTAGCAAAGACTGAGAGTGCAGCTCAACAGGGCACTTGCCTAGCTTACATGAGAGCTCAATCTTCAGTACCACAAATATATATATATATATATATATATATATATATATATATATATGCAAATATCTATAATATATCCCTACATAATGATGTGTTGTGATTTTTAATTTTTAATTTCTAAATAGAAAATATGTGGAAAAATCTTAAAACAATTCAAAGACAAAATACAGCGAACATACTAGTAATATATGCCTAGTTCTTAAATTATTAAACTTGAAATGTGTATACTAAATAATAAAATACACTTTACATGGAAATGTTTTAGTTGAAAGGTCCTAGAATCTAAGGATTATCTGACCCCAACGTCCTCCAATCTACACCTGTTCCTTTATCTTAGAAGCTATTATCTTGCTAATTTCACTTTCAAAGCCTGCTACTTTTTCAGCTCAGCACAGATATTTTTCCCATTTTGTTCTTTTCAGATTGCTTCTTCATGAGTCATTTCAATTCATTCTCTTCATAAAAACAGTAGAAAATTACTTTTGAAAAGAATGGCTCAACCTTAGCAACAGGATGCTGTTCTTTATTTCTTACTAAATTTCAAGACAAGTTTACCAGTCTAATGCAAATTATTTCCTGTTCAGCCAGCTTTCTCACCAAACAATGGTCATAATTCCAATACATATTCAGGAAGACCCTTCCCAACTAATGTAATTCATTCTGGAATACAAGATAAGTATCTTATTTATAATGTAAATGCTTATGAATTTTCCAGGAACCAAGTTGCTAATTTTTGCATTCTGCTTCACTGGATGGACTCTCTTTTACTCACCATGAGCTCACATTTGGGAAAGTCAGCCCTATCTTTTTATGAATAAACTTCAATCAAGATCACGGGAAATTTTCTGCTGTTTCCTAACAGCTGAATTATGGTCCTAATGTTGGCAAACACAATGTTTACTCTTCTTGAGCAGATTTCTGCCGGGAGTTTTCCTAATCTTTAACAGAGTAGCTAAAATTTCTTTAGCTAGGATATTTTCCTTTATTTTATTTTATTTTTTTTTTAGGTTTTTTGAGACAGGGTCTCGCTTTTGTGGTTCAGGCTGGTCCTGAGCTCAGCCTCAAACTCACATCACAATCCTCCTGCCTCTGCCTCCCGAGTGCTGGGATTACAGGCGTGAGCCACCACGCCCGGCACTGTGGTATGTGGTACTGGTTGCTGCTGGGTGTAGGTGTGGGTCTCCACACCCAGTATTGTTATGTGGCTACCGGGGAATCGAACCCAGGTCCTTGCGCTTGCAAGACAGGCTCCGGAACCACTGAGCTAACTCCCCGGCCCTTTCCTTTATTTTTTAAAACAGCATTATGACACAGATAGTGTCCTAAGTCTGTGCTACATGTAAGGAATTAGGGATTGATGAATTGAGTCAGTTCTCCCGAGTGCTCAGTGTGTGTGCACGGATGCGGCAACACCAGGACCGCTTCACAGCAGCCTGAGGCAGAGCTGATCTGCTCAGTCACTGCGCCTGTCCCTTGGTACTGCATGAGCTCCTGGTCCTGCTGGGCCCCATCATCTCGGGGACCTGGCCGGTGATTCAGGCCAGCTTGAATCTTCCCAGCTTGATCATGTGAAATTCAACCTCTCCAACCACGACTCCTCCGACCCTCACAAATGCCCCCTGCTTTTTTCTTTCTTTTAGGTTGCTTGAGCCACTGGCTGTGAAAGCTCTTTTTCTTTACTCCTTAAGAAAAAAGGGTCCAAAGAGCCTTTGTTTATTCAAGTTCTATTCCTTTGTATTTAGCACTCGAGGAAACAAATTTTAGAGCATAAAACAATGCAAGTCCATATCCTGGTTCCTGTCCACTTGGTCCTCTCACCTGTCATGCAGTTATCATGAGAAATGGTTAGCATCTGGTGGGTCCAGCCCGGGGTCGGAGATGCCCAGACCTCTCAGCACGTAGGAGCTATCTTTTCAGGGCAGATGGAAACTTTATATGGAGTAGTGCACTCAGGTTTTATCGGAACAATATTTTAAACAGCTTCGATTTTCAGCCCCGCAAAAGGAATCCCGCTACATTCTCAGTCTAAAATAGAAGAATACGACAATATGATACTAACAATTTCTTGAAAATATCTGCACCTGTTAGAAGTAAAAAAAAAATATCATCATAGTATATATTAATATTTCTTTACTTTAAAACCACTAGCAAAAAAGAGAAAAATATATTTGTTTCTGTTTTCAACATACACAGTGATATAAGAAAAGTGGGGTTTGCCTCTCTAGATATACTGAGAAAAATAACTAGAATATAATTTTACTTTTGCTGTGTTATAATTCCTTCCTTATATGCTTTGGAATCCTTCCATTTAATACTGAACTAGTATATTGTAAACCAAAGTATAATAAAGATCACCTTTTACCCTTAGCAAAGTTTAACGTGAGTCTATTTCTTGTCAGCAGTTCTCGCATTAAGAGGTTTTACACATACATTAGTTTGTGAGTGTGATGCTGCTGTTTGCTTTGATCTTTGAGGTGGGAAGTACAGAGCCATATAGATGCTGATCATTAGCACTACAGACCCAGAGGAGACTTGTGCCCCTGGAGCTGAGGGTGTGCAGAGTCTGCAGAGAAATGCTTAGACACAAACACCCACCATAGCTCTTCTAGGTAAGCAGAGCACAGCCTGTGAATGGCCACACACTGTCAGTTCATGTACTGTGAAGTAGAAGTAAGAGTAGAGAAAATATTCTTCTGAGACTTTTATTAAATGAGTCAGTTTGAATCAAAGATGACAGAAAATAATTGCTCCTTTGAGGATTTGGGCATTTTATGTTTCTCCTGGGAGTCCATCTGGGGTTCGTGCACCTTACATGTAGCCAGAGATGTGCAACTGCTTGAAGATTTCCCTATTTGTTTCCTTCCAGGACTTGCCTTTGAAAAGCTGCTAAAATTTTGGTTTTTGTTTCATGTCTTGATGCTCATTATTTTAATTTATTAAAGATTTTTAGAATTCTATTGAAAAACTATTTGTACACTTTTGTAACAAGGCAGGGAGGCTGTGCTTTTATATCTTTATATATCTGTTATATCTTTATAGATTAACAGTGAATGACTCATTACTCAGGAAGCAGAGGTCAAGTAACTGCTAGTTTCTTTGAGGGGCCAAAAAAAAAAAAAAAAAAGAAGAAGCATAAGACATTAGCAGAACAGAATTAGGCTTTTTGATAGTGTTCTTTCATCTCTGCTTTTCCACTTGTACTTTAAGATGTATATATGTATATTAATAAATATTTGTATTAATTAATTAATAAATATATGTATATTAATAAATATGACGTCATGATCAAACCCCTAAACCCAAATGAAATTTTTAAAAAATGTATTTATAAAATGATTAAAGGTAAAATACTTGAAAATGTCTATATCACCACTTATAACCAAAGTAATGAACTCGATGGTGCCCGACAGGGTCTCCTCCGTGTTCTGGAGAGTGGCTTTGTCTAGTACAGGCAGGAGTGCGGGAGTGCAGGGCCTTTGCAGGTCCCACTAGTGTCTTCACCTGCTCACGCTCCCGTTGCTCCTTTTCTGTCCCACCACAGTGGGTCTCTCCAGCTCTTCTCTTGTCATTTGCGTGACCCTGGCACTTCAGCGCTCAGTCACCAGCCGCTGACGTTGTAGTCTCGTTTCCTCAGGTGCTTTGCATTGGCTGTTAATTTTGCTTTAATTAGCAAATCATTTTAATGGTCTGTTCTACATTAGCACTATTCTCAGTGGGAAAATGAGATGGGAGGAAAATGCCCAAAGGAGGTTAAAGTTCTGGTTATGCACCAGCTGGACACAGACACCCACCAGGGCATCTTCAGGACTGGCAAGACACGGAAACAAGGAAGTTGCTTTTCAAATAGCGAGTGCATAAATAAACCAAGGTTCATCCAGAAGGTGAAACACAACACAGCACTAAAAGAAAAGCCTTACCAAGCCTCAGAGAGACCTGGTGAAATGCCAATGTGTTTTACTTAAGGAAAGAAAGGGTGTGAATCACATTTCACACTGTGTGACTCCAGGTGCGACACGCAGGAAGGGAAGCTGCAGGCCGTAAGAAGACAGCGGCTGCTCAGCTGGGAAGAAGGGACGGGCCGGGCAGGGTCCTCGGGGCAGCGAGATGCTACAGCTGACAGGTGGCAGTGGGCTATGTTACTGTACTTACGTCCAAACACAGAAGGACCACACTGAGTGCATGCTACTGTAAACCATAGACAGGTTCAGGAGCTGTGACCTGCACACAACCGTCAACAGGGCGGAGGGATGCCTGTAATATGTAAAACTATATGAATAGAACATGGAAAATTTCTGTTTTTTCTGCTTAATTTTGCTATGATTTAAAAAGGGCTCCAAAATATAAAATCTCCTTAAGGTTGATATACAAAAGTCAGTTGCACTTCTATACACTAACAATGATACTCTGAAAAGGGAATTATGTAAAATTTCCTTTATAATAGCAACAAAAAATAAAAGATTCTTCAAAGATCAAAAGCTTTTAGAATGGAAACTACAAGTATTGATAAGACAAAGTCAATAATACATAAATAAAGGAAATATATCCCCTATTCATGGACCAGATGACAGTATTTTTAAGATGCCAGTAAAACTAAATATAGTTTCAACTTATCCCTATTGTTATGTAAAATAGAAAAACACATCGTAGATTTCAAGTGGAATCATGAATGGATCCAAACAACCAAAGACAGTCATGAAAAGGACAAAGTGGGAGGTTTCATACTTCCTGATTTCAAAACTTACTATAGAGTGATAGCAATCAAAATAGCTGGGCATGGGGGTGCACGCCTGTAATCCCAGCACTCAAGAGGCTGAGATAGAAGATTACTGCAAGTTTAAGGCCAGCCTAAACCACACAGCAAAACTCTGTCCCCCAAAAAGAAAATAAAAGCAGCAGTAATCAAAGTATCTTTACACTGATTTAAAGACAGATATTTAGACAAATTAAGTAAAATGAAGTGTAGAAATTAACTCCTGTCAATATGGCCAAATGAATTTTGGAAAGTGTACTCAAAACCACTTAATGGAACAAGGAAGTGATTTTGACAAATGACTTGAGAAAACTGGATTAACATACAAAGAATGGAGTTAGAATCTTCCCTACACCATATGCAAAGGCAGACCATAATGGGCCTAAGGCCAAAATGTGAGCCCTAAAGTCCAAGGCAGTAACATAAACAATAGTGACAACATAATACAGAGCAAAAAGCTCTAAGGAATTAATATGAAGAATATATAGACAATGTCTACAACTAGGAAATAGAAAAAAAAAACTGATTCAAAACAGGCACTGGAGTCAAATAAACATTTCTCAAAAAAAACCCAAAAACAACAAAAATACACAACTGGCCAGCAGGACATGGAATTATGCTCAAACTCATTCATCAGCAGGTAACTGCAGTAAAAACCAAGCAAGACAATACTTTCTACACTCGGGGATGTCTTCTATAAAAAAGCAAAAATCATGTTTTGATAAAGGTGTAGAGAAACTGGAAGATTTGTGCACCGTTGGTGAGAATATCTATTTCTCAAAGAGAACATCAGAGAGATAGAGATATTAGATACTAGAGAAAGAAAATATTACTTATTTCTCGAAAAATAAAAATAGAATGATTGTACCATCTAATAATTACATTTCTAGGTGTATGGCCAAAAGAATAAAAAACCAGGTAATCTGTATATTCATGTTCATGGAACATTACTCACAATAGGGAAGCAACCCAGAAGTCCAAAGGTCTAATCAACCCATTGGCAAATGAACATACAAACAAAACGCATGATATACCTACAGTGAGGGAGCATTAACAAGAACACCTTAAAGAGAAAGGACATCCTGACCTGCGTTACAGCATGAACGAAAATTGAGGACATTATGCTGGCTGAAACAGCCGGTCCCAACGGAATAAATACTGCAGCTGTGTGAGATAGCTGGTCACCAAAACATCACAGAGACGAGAAGTAGGACAGTGGTTTCCAGGGAATGGAAGAAGAGAGAATGAAATGTTGTTTAATGGACCTAGAGTTTCCATTTTAAAGATGAAGAGTTAGCCAGATGGTAGCTATGGTTGCATAACATTACAAGTGCATTTATTGCCACTAACCTATTACTTGAAAATGGAAAATTTGATGCCATGTGTATTCTGCCACAAAACATAGAACACATTTGGCAGAGTCACCACAAAATATGTATATATACACAGGCTATCAGTGGATCAGAAACTTTGCTTTAAAACTCTGGTTTAAAAAATTCCCTCTTTTTGTTATCAATTTTAGTTACAGTATTCAAGCAATCATCTTCTTAACCAGAAACTCCACAGATGTGTTGTAATAGAGCTAACCTTTCCAAATTCATGTCAGATCTTCACATCAGATCGTTTCATGAATCACAAGAAAAGTCCATAAGGAAAATAATTTCATACGGTTGAATAAGATGACATCATGTTCCCCCTGCCTCTCCCCAGCCCCGGTCTGCACATGTTTGTTAGCTCCGGACTATTTCGCATGCGATTCCCTCCTCATTTCTTTTATCCAGTAGAGTTAGACACCAAGTAGGAGGGGACGTCTGGAACCCAGGCACTCCCCTGCATCACATATTCAGTCTAGCACTAAGGTGGATTTTTAACTTCAGGACTGGTGATTTCTTAGGTCATAAGCGCAAAGATATCAGTCCTTTAGATATGAATTCAGAGGAAGATTAAATCCAACCTAGAAAATTGCTGTTTTCTGCTTTTTCCTACTCCCACATTCATTCTCACCTAACGTATACACCCATGGACATTATGATGTAGGCCACTAAAAGATCTCTAGTTTTCTTTTTTATAGTAAGGCAATTTATTTTTGGAAATAGCAGATAGCCTTTCCCGTAGTTTGAGTACAGGGTAGCTGCTACTCAATCACATGATGGAAAGTGGCCAATCAGATTGCCTGATTTCGGTGGCCATGATCACATTATTTTAGGAACTGACACATTATACAGACCTGAGTGGCCGAAATCCACAGGAAACAATCCAAAGCTCACTATTAAAATATTAAAAATGAGCCCACAATTGAAAGATTAAAGGTTACCAGGGACTGTTTGATTTGTTCTCTTTTAAATGCTCTAATTTTTCAAGAATGTACCTATGTAAAAACAAGAAAACCTCAAAAGTGAAATGTTTGTCAGGATTTGGATAGTGGCTGAAGACAAAAAATAGAAGGATAAAAATGACAGTATTGTTTATGAAAAAGTAGGGGAGACATCATGAGGAATAGATTTTTAGCAAATGGTGTTTTATATGGTATTAAAAATATCTGAAGATAGACAGCAAATGTGAGGCTGATATAGATCCAACAATACTAGAAAACAGTGTCCAACAGTAGTACACCCCTTTGGAGCAGAAAAAGTTGTACCTGACTGATTATGTGGACTCTGCATGGGGTAATATGGGGCAGATGATAAAAACCTTCACAATTAGAGAGTAGAGAGTATTTAAAAACTAGATATATATACACCCAGACCTGAGCTATTAGCAGCATAGACAACTTATTGTCAATTGAGTTTGTTACTATAGTTCTTATGATGAAGTTTTCAGGATACAAAGATTTATTAGAGTGAATGATCACTAGACTGGGTGACTAGAAGGCCTTAATAAAACAACTGGACTCGTAAGGTTAACTCCAACAATGCTTTCGTGGAAGAGTTAGGAAAGAGTGGAGGGAACAAAGCTTTCATACTTCACCAGTTCTATTGTCTTAGTCCTTAGACGAGGCTTGACACTCAAGATCCCCCAAATCAGAAATATTTTTTAAAAATTCAGTGCCTGTTAGATGAGACATAACTGACAATAATTCTAAACTGATTTATGAAAGGTTTGTGTCTTATGCATTTGTCAGCAAAAGGGAATGACTAATCCATTTTTCTGGATGTATCTATTCTGACTTCCTCTGATCACACTCATCGGAAATGAAGCCTAGCCCAGCACAGCTGGATACCCAGCAAAACGGGGGGCTCGGTGACTGACAGAAGGACTTACTCCAGGAGCAAATGTGTAAATTAAAATCTGAGATAAAAAGAAGAAAGATTGCTGCTGAAGGAAAGACGAGAATGCATCAACGAACAGGCTTTGAAAAGTGAATTCAAATCCATAATCCTAATAAGGTTTAGAACAAGAAAGCAATAGGTTTACTTATCTAAGCTTCAAAACTGCCTTGGGAGAACACTTTGCTTCCCCAAATGTCTTCATTTAAAAACCCAAGGAATGAGCCCGCTGATGGTGAATGTAACGAACAATTCCTGGAGCGGTCTGTAGCTCCATGACATGCGAGCGGAGGGTTTTGTTGACAGCTGTGCGGCAGCGTCCTCAAGAGGGCTGTACATTCTAGTGCTCATTTTGTGAAGCGTCACTGTTACCAAGAACCTGTGTGGTGGAGCCGTTGTGCACAGACAAATCCAGGTGAGCTGGGCAAGCACTAAACAGCATTGGCTTTCATTGGAATCAGAGGTGATAAGACACCTTTTATATCGTTAGGAGGTGATTCCATATTTTTTCTTATAAATATGTTGTTTCTCTGATTTTTCTTCTGTTGTTTTTATATTTTCTTTCCTTTCCAGAGTTCTCTGCATAGTAAGGATACTAAACCTTTGTCAGTAACACAAGTATCAATTCTTGTTTGTAGATTTATTTTTTAACTTTTTTTATGATGTCTTTGCTATCTTTCTTTTTAAATTTTCTGGTTTCATAATTTGTGTCATACTTGAATAAAGTTTTCCAATTTTAAGATTATATAAAAAGTAACTCAGATTGTCTTATGATACTTTCATGGCTTTGTAATTTATCTTTAATTCCCTGATCTAGTTATCCTGATTTGTGTTATGAATTATGCATAAAATCTTACATTTTAATAGGCTTATCTCATTATTGTAATACACTTTTTAAAGAGAATGATCTACTTTCTGCATTCGCAGTCATAAGCACCATTTGTGAAGCAGAGAGGGCTCACTGGGCTTGTGTACTGTGCTGTGTGTTAGGACGCTAAAGTAAAAAGATTTTCAAGCCAAATATTTTATGCAAAGAAGTAATTTTCTGAGACTGGCATTTAAACAATATTCATCTCATAGGATTGTTGAAGATATTGTTTAGTTTTCTGTTTTCTTGACGAATGAATTTGTGCTCACACAGACCTGAGCTCTGTGGATCTGAAACAGGCCGTTTACACGCAGAGCAGAGCAGGAGGACCGGATGAGTCAGCAGACAGGAATCCCCAAACTGTGCACGAAGCTTCTGGAAGAAGCTGACACAGCCTTCCTCTTCTTCCTTTTGGGGAGAGGGTCCTGTCCCGGAAGTAACCAGATGTCTCCAGGGGACAGCAAAATGGCATTTGTGGATTTTATTGCCTTCACGATGTGAGCAAATGGTGCTGAGGGTGTCTTATTCTCCTGGCTGCTTTAACACAATACGTCAGATGTGGTAATTTATAAAAAGCAGAAGCGCCTTGCAGGTCTAGTGGACACAGCCTATGACGAGGCTGCCAGCAGATCCGGGGCCAGGTGCCAGTGCGCTGTTTGAGACGTCACGCCCTCACACTATTCTCCCTTGGCGGGAGGGACTTGTGCCTCTCTCGAAAGCTCCTCAACAACTTCCCTCTCATATATTGCCCTGTTTGGAGGGACACAATGTTCAGAACATAACCAATATGTCTTTGAATTTTTCCAAAGCATTAATTATGCCTAATATCCAAGACACCTTCATCATTCAGGCATTCTTTAACCCGGATTGTCAACACTCTGCTCAGAAAGCTCAAACTGCATAAAAATGTGAAAATATCCTGCAGGATTGTTTTCCTAGTAAAGACTGGCCATAGGGGAGACTGACATGAAGAATCTAGTTGACTGTGTCTACCATTTTATTTTCTGGAAAGGGATCCAGTTTCGCATCATTTCAGTGGGAATACAAGAGGATTCGTAGATGCAAGAGGCATGTATTAAGTGACACCGAACAGGACCTTGTGAATAAATATCAAGGCAGGTAGACACATGAGTACAAGTTAGTAGTTTCCAGTGCTGACTGGCAGAAGTAGTTGGGCAGTCCTGCTGGTCCACTTGGTGTCCACCTGAATAAGGAAAGCCCAGCGGGCTTATCGCTGCCCTGGGAAGGAAGTCTCCCTCCACGTCCTCAAAGGCGCCCCCCTCTTCACCACCATCTTAGGCCGCCATCTCCAGGCTTCAAGCAGAGACACTCTGGCCCCTGACAGACTCCACCCAGGCTCTGCCACGAGCTCCAGGCCTTCCGCTTTTCAGTGGATTGCTGGGGTCTCCGGCACGCAGGCGACCCTTCCCCATTCTTCCACCTCTGCCTCTGCACGGGCCATTGTAAACCTACCTTGTAAATCCTGCAAAGGTTGGAGCGAAATGCTGGGTTTGAACAGTGAGTTTGCACACGAGGGAGAGAATTGGAGGCAGCTCTGAGACGGGGTTGTGTGGAGTCCGTAGCTGGCAGATCAGGAAGAAGCAAGGCTTTTTAATGAGATGGAGAAAGTATCAGAAGAGCAGTTGTCATGGCCGAGGAAAAACAGCGTCCTAGAGAAGCCACTCTGCTCAGAAGGTGACTGCGCACAGCACAAAAGGCGCAGAGAAAGGTTGTGAGCTCGGGCTCCTGACTCAGCCGGAGGAAGGTCTCCCACCGGTGCGCAGGAGACCAAAGTTCTTCAGAGAGGGTGAGGCAGAGGCAGTGTATGATGAGAAGAGGAGGTGTGTGAGCAACAGACGAATGCGTCTCACCCCAGGACGCAGAGGGGCCAGTGCCTGTCAGTGTGAACAAAGCATCCCTCGCTGCTCTGGGAGCTCTGACCTCACCTCTCTAAGCAGCCCTTCTGCTCCCGCAAGACCCCCCAATCCAGGCTAAGTGAGAGCAGCGAGTTCTGTACTGAGCCAATAACTCAGCACTGTCTTCAAGTAGATTACTCTGTGCTTGGATGAGTATACCTGGGATGATATCGAGTCTTCAGGATGTTTTTTACTAAAGGAATTCATTAAATCAGCAAAACACAATTATGGTGAACCTCTCATAAACACATATTTTCAATGTATGAGGTTGAAATTTCATCTATGAAAATGTAATATGTTTTGTACCTTTCCTTATGATTATTGTATATTCTAAAAGTTCTTCACATTGATCAAAAAAATTCTAAAAGATCTATAGTAAATTTCAGACACAGAGCTAAAGATTATATATGAATGTAATTACAAAGGAAAGTCCTTTGTGTTGACACAAGAGATTAATGTGAGCTCTAAATTGAATGTCTGAACAATTACTAAGAAGTGACTGTGCCAGGACAGAGCATTCCACAGCCATCTGGCCCTCTCCTGTGGAGAGACAGTCAGTAAAGGCTGTGTGTCAAGTTGTTCTATTCCAGATGCATCTAGACATGACTCCCCACAAGCCTCCCAATAAAGATTCCATGTTGAAAGCATTCAGCCTCATGTAGTTTGAAATTATGTTAAGGTACACTGCGGCTCTCCTTAACTGTAATTCACTCAGATGCTGGAAGGAGAACAGTGCAGAGCTTCCCTGACGTCTAATCCAACCTGCACAGTGGCGCTTTCTGAAGGAAGACCAAAGCTTCCTAGTTTCCCAGAGAGAGTGCACAGCTGTGTAATGCAGCTGAATTATCCTTATGGAATCTTGTTCACCTCTTTTGCCATTGAAAAAGATGGCAAAGAAGGAATCAACAGCCATCATCACTTCTTTAAAAAGGTGTGAGATTTTTTACCATGCACTATGGCAAGTAATTGGTCTTCTAATACAATCAGAATATTGAGGATATGTTGCATATATATTGACAGTATCCCAAAGAAGGATCTGGATTCTTCCTAAATGTCTACAGTTATCCACATTTGTACAATGTACATGGCACACAGCTTCCAATTATCTTTCTAAAGCCTAACATAATATATGGACCCAGAGTTGGGTATAGTGTCACGTGCATGGGAAGCTGAGGCAGGACAATCTTGCTTTGGTGGCAGCCTCAGCAAAATAATGATACTATGTCTCAGGAGGAAAAAAAAAAGCTAAGCAAAACATAGGCTCAAATTATAAAAACAATGATCAAAAATAATTTCAAAGACATAGTAACTATTGCAAAGAAGAATAAGCCTCACTTTTGTTTTTATTTTTCACTAGCACATTTGTAGGGCATCCTGACTGTGATCATTGTGGGGAGCTTGTAAAAGTACATACGAGTCTTAGTTTTATTTTCATCCCCTTCCTCTCCTTTCCCCTCCCCCTCCATCTCTGGATCTCCTTTCCACTGGAGAAGGAAATTTCCATCTCCTAACTGCTATTATCTTTTATTCTGCTCTTTGCATTTCAGGTTTCTCATATAAGAGAAGCCATGACATGTGCAAGCTGTGTGCCTGATTTAGTTCACTTCACCTGACCGCCCCAAGGTACAGTTTCCTGCCGTGACTCATGTGCGCCCTGTTTTGTCCCAGAGCGGAGCCCCACCGCCCGCTTTCTTTACCCTTCCCGTGTTGATGGAGGCGAAGGCTGCTTCTCAGCCCTGGCTCAGGGACTGTGTGACAACCGCGCCAGGAAGAGTCTGCATGGGGTGCGTGTGGTGAGGAGGTCTTTTACACGGTGTGCAATGGTGTGAGCCTGCGGGATGTAAAGGAGACTTATAGGAAGGATCTACAACTGTCCATTCCATTACAGGAAGTCAACACGCAGGGCTTGAGATGAATAAAAACACTGAGACTCTCAGCGTGTGACTGAATGATCAGGAAGACAAGACACAGTGACACAGTCCCAGCGGCTGCCTCCCAGAGGACAAAGTAGCGCGAAGCAAGCAGACTCCTTTCTTGCGAGAATCCGCAAAATCACGTAGTTCCTAAAGCTGTGCTTGGATAAGGATTGGAAAGTCCATGTCCTGGTGAACAGCTCAGAAGAGCAGATACACAAGGGAAGACAGGTGGGCACCTGGGACCATCCCTGACCTATGTGCAGTCGAGGACCAGGAGCGAGGCCCAGCCAGCCGAGAGACACTGCATATGCGGAAATCAAAGCGGAACAAACACACGAAACTAAGTGCTATTGTCCTGATAGGTGCGACCTCTGCAATGAAAAGTACCCCGATTTTACAGGAAGCCATTTAAAATAATATTATCTGCTAGACTGGAATTTCAGTCTGTCAACAGACACTTGAGTGTTTTCTGTGTGCTAGACGTCCAGCACCTGTTTCTTGGCCCAAGATGCTTTGATCTAGTGGAGGAATAGGAAAGAAAGTGCACAGCTGCAGCGTTATGGCCGGGCCAGGACCACCTGGGCAGGGAGACCCGCACCGAGCTCCTGCAGCCCGTCCACAGGAGCAGGCCTCCCGCCAGCCCCAGCGAGGGCAAATCCTATCACGTGAAGCAGGCAGCAGCTTCTCCAGACTGCAGGGGTTTGGCCCATTGCTCTGAGACTAGGAGAAAGGAGAAACGAAGCCGGTGATGAGGGTGGAGGTCTAGTTCTGACGTCAGCACGCGCCCCGCTTAGAGGTTGAGGCCGTCCCCGGCCAGCTACTGGGGGCACCTCCAGCGGGCTTTACCCCACGAGTAGAACGGTGTCTTAAGAGAGATGACCGGCATCTGAAATAGCTCACAGCGGAGTTCAGGGCACACACAACTGTCCACACACTATATATACAGAGTCCCAGGGTCACAGCGCTCTTTGCGGATGTAATGCAGGAGTGATTTGGCTTAGAAATTTAATCTTCTCTTTAAATGACTTTAGGGATTTTAAACTTTAAAGCAGCGCAACTCCCAAAATTGTAGCACCAGGGTTTGGCTTAATGTAACCACTTCTGGAACAGCAGCAGGAATCCGGCCATTTTCAGCGGTGCCGTTTACCTCCTGGATGTCGACGCGGCACCTGGTGTCTGTCTCACTCAGCACGTTCAGTCTCTTTCCACGCGTCTTTGATTCTCCCGGAACCTTGGCTGGAAATCTCCACTCGTGGTGGGCACTAACCATGTGGTTCCTCAGCGTAATTATACATACTTTTTGCTATCAGTTATTCAATAATTTTAATAAAATCTTATTTCTCATAGTATCTAAAAGTCAAATTTGCAACATTTCTTAAAATAGACAAGCCTGTCTACTATTTTCCCTGTGATATTATTTTTTGGTTTTAAATTCTAATGTCATGAAAGTCAAAAGTAAGGTGTGAGGCACGAGGCAGCTGAACGACACACTCACAAACCGACTTCAAGAGCATGTCCATACTAACACTGCTGAAAATGTTTGTTTCAACTTTTCTGCCTTATTTCCCTTTTCAGATATAAAATAAAATAAATACACCTTAATCCATCTATTTTCATCCCAGTCTGTTATTTGAATCGGTGTTTTTTATACTCTATTATATGGGCACAGCCATGAAGTAGATGCCTTATTTTGGGTGGTCTCTAAAATTTCAATTTTCAGGTGATTTCTATGCTTTTGCTTCGTCACTCCTCCCTCTTTGCCACTTAGTAATATGTTGACATGTTAATACATGAAGAAGGCAGTTTTAGTTATCTAGAAATAATTGTGGGGAATAAAGTTTTTCCATTCTGCTCCTGAATGAGAGGTAATTTTTAAAGAAATATGTTTATAGTCATAAGCAGTATATTTTTATCTGCAATCTGTTCAGCTCCTTGCTTGGCGGCACCACATTGCGACTTTATTTTACATTTTCTCAATGAATATCTCATGTGCTTCTTATCCACGTAGACACCATTGGTGAAGTGACTTCCATGTCCTTTGTGTTTTTTATTTTAATTGAATGGTTTCTTATATTCCTGTTCATTTGTAATTCTTTCCATGGGTGGAATACAAGCCTTTGTCAGCTAGAAAATATTTTCACTGTCAGTAATCTTTCTGGTGAAGAGAAGTTCTTTATATCTGTGAAGTTCAGCATATCTGTGTTGTTTTTTGTAGTCAGTGCTTTCCAGATCTGAACAAAGATACCTTTCTTTACCTAGTCTCACAGACATTCTCTTTTTGTCCCTTAATGCTTTATAGCTGCACCTTTCACAGGTAAGCTCCGAGATTCATATTTTCCCTTTATTACTGTGGGTAAAGGGAGATGAAGAGTATGAAATTTAGTACAGAAACAGTAATTTGAGGAGGTAAAAATCTCACACATGTAACTAAGGAATGACTAATTTAAAACCACTTCAAGAATCCTCCCTACAGTTCTACACGTAGCAGTATGTCCCTGAGGTCCCGATGCATACCATACAGAGCATGTTAAAAACAGAAGCACAAGCAGGCCATCCTAATGTGAATAAGTGGACTGCTGTAAAGTTTGAAATGTGAGCACCACACGCTGATTTTGAGCAATGCTGGACCCGACTGAGACACACACGTGGCCCTGAGCAGTGCTGTCAGCCAGACGTGAAGGTGACAGCCCTGAGGACTCGCTGTGTGGCACAGGCCACTTTCAGTCATTATCAAGGTGCCAGTGTCAAGGTTCCTATGAAGACACGAACAAAGTAATGTGATAAAATGTGGGAATCATAGTTTATTCTTCAAAATGTTCTACATACAACATTTTAGTAGATTTGAAGGGTGAAATTAAAAACTAAAAAAAAAATCACAAAAGTGTACCTACATCACTAAAAAAAATTACAATATGCTAAATAAGAAAATGCAGAATCAATTTAAATTTGACAAAAGCTATTAAGTGAAAATATATAGTATTTAAAACTAAATGAACAAAATTAATGGCAAATCATTTAGAATTTTTCTAAACTGCATTTTCAGTTACTCTGCTTTTGATGTAAAAAAGTCTGAAAAAGTAGTCATATTTCTATGTGAAAAACTCTACTTGGAAATAGTAAATTACCTTTTAATAGTTATATAAAGTTGGCAAATCATTAAAATCTTCTATACAAGAATTCCAAAATAAAAATTACTTAGTGATTTAATCACAACAGCTGTATTTTTAAAACAAGATAAACAATACCATTTATTATCATAATACAATTTGTCTTTAAATTACAACATCCAAATCTTTGGACATATGTTCTCTGTTGACTCTCATAGTCATAATATTGTTGTGGGTTTCAACAAAATTGAGATTTAAAAAAATATACTAATACAAAATGGGATACGTTATTTCTCTGTCATTAATTTTTAAAACCCAGAGAATTTCCAACACAGAGCACCCCACCCAGTCACACATTATGTCTCTCCTACGCGGTTCTTACAAAACAGACTCTCAGTGTGGAGCACTTCTGGGAATGGATCCGACAGCACTCAGCAGACATAAACTCAGAATTCCTCCGACAGACAGACTGAAGCCCAAGGAGCTGTTCTCTCACCTGCTCTTTTTAACCAGGGCTCGGTTCCATGAGCCTCTGGACACAGGTAATACCTGAAGTACTCTGATTAGCACTGAACACAGACCAGCGTGCCTGATCTCATCACACCGTACATGAGAAGAGTCAGAAAAACAGCTACTTTGAGCCCACATGCTTTAGAATAGCATGTATTAAGGACACAGCCTCCCAAGCCCCGTCCCAGACCAGAAATCAGAGGCACATAGGTACTTTTGAGTTTCTGGGAAATTCTTACATATCTGTACACATTGTGAGGTAGAAATACTATGATGCTATTGATCCAAAAATTAATAGAGTCACCGACCTTCTTAGAGTCTCTCATCAGGTATGCCTATCCCCGTGGAAAGTGAGGCACAGGTCCAGGGATGAGAGAACAGTGGGGTGCAGAGGCGCAGTGCTCTGCTCCGGACTTGGGACACATCGGGGGGGCCATCCTAGCTCTGTCTTCATCACATAACCATTTCACATGTTCATTTCTTCTCGAGTTTTCCCATCCCCTACACTGGTCTCCCACAAACATTATAAAGATGTCCAAGTCAGTTTTGCTTATCTGTGTAGCAAAGTCACAACCTGTCTAAGACAAGAAAGTCCATCAGTGGATGAGCTGAGCAGATCATATGCACAAAGCAGAAACTAACCCAATTGTAGGGTGCATCTTAAAGGTCCTCTTTCCTTATTCACAAGGAAAATATAATTTATTTAGGAAAACATGACTTCTCATCCCACGGAGTATTAATTTCTCTTCCTTTCTTGTGCCATTGGGACGTATCAGCTTCTGGTGGGTAAAAGCAGCACCCTGCTATACGCCCCAAAGGACTAAGGCAGGGAGAACAGTAAACTGTGGTGCCCTCTCCTGGGATACAGAACAGTGGGACTGGCCCTTCCATCTCCATCCTTTCTTTATCTAGAGCTATGGCTACAAAGAGTGAGAAAGGAGAATGAGGTGAAGAAGATCCGGGGCTCTGCTCGGATCTCACTGTGCTGCTTAGAGAACCACCATCCACAGCTGTCTTTTCCCAAATTTCCTGGTAGGGAGAGAAAATGAATGCTTTTCTTAAAACAAGGGGATCTTATTTTAACATCTAATCACAGAAATGACTTTCTTCACTCCTTTAAGCAGGTATAAAATACTATTTTGTCACTAAATTTTAAAACATTTCAAATTCCTTTGGCTTTACTTTACTACTTTAAGCACATATAAGAATGCCAACTTTCATGTGAAGAAAGACAGAGAAAACACCCAGTCTCTCCAATTTTTGTGCATTATCAAAAAGGAAAGGAAAGTGTGGGGAAAAGCAAGGGAATCAGGGGCGAGAGCTCCCAACCTTCCCCGTCTCCCATCTAGCCTACTCCTCGGGAGGAGGCTGTGAAGGCGCTCAAGTGAATCTGAAGGTCCACAGTTTTCAGTTTCTAGAAAGACATTTCTCCCTCCTAATCAGCTGTGTGAAAGGGGCCCGTGGACAGCAACACAGGCACGGCAAAGAAAAGTGGTACTAATCTTGTTCTTCAAAATGTATATCCTACACTAGGGGGAGGTGGAGTTAAAGAGCTGGCCTGCAACTTGTTCATACTCAGTAAGTGGGGAAGGGGGATGTTCCAGAGGACAAGACAAACCAAGGAACACGGTCCAATATCCTCATAAGGATAAGTAATATTTCATTCTCCAGAAAATAAACAAACATTTACCAGGAGGAAAATTTTACCTATAAATTATTTTAGTAGGATTTCCCCACCTTGCTGTTGCTTATAGAAAACTAATGTAGAATCTATGGACTGATGAAGCACAACAGCAATGCATGTTCCAAAACTGTAGGACTGTGTGGATCTAGAATCAGAGCACTTAATAAAACTCATGATGCTCATACAACTTATCATTGAAGACTTCACGTATGATTGTAGGTCACCGAGCAACATACCTGTATAAAAGAGCCCCGGACTTGGGAGAATGGTGTATCTAGACTTCTCCCTTCATCATTCCGCCTGTTACTTGATGCTGCTCACAACACTTGGTGTGAGTGAGAGAGCTCCTGTGTCACTTGGATTTGACAATGGATCCTCTGCATTTGTTAGCCCCTCTATAAGGGACTGCTGTGCTCAACAAAGAAGAGGAAAAGGTACAAAGAGTGCAGGAGGTTGACAAAGCTCAGCTTACAAAAATTTCCATGGTGCCCAGGGAAAATATCTTTTCTCCCAGCATGGTGAATTTAATGTGATTCAAAAATTTCAGTAGAGTAAAAGCCTGTGAACATGAGTATTTTCTTGCAGAAATAGAGTTCTCAAGAAATATACTGAACAGTTATATGACAAATCGTACTGTTGGGGTGTCTCAAGAATGTGATTTTTTCCTTTCTGTCCTTTCTAGGTGGCACCTGCGTGCATGGAGGAGGAGCTTTCATAAGTGCCAGAGACGGAGGCAGCATCCAAGAGCTCAGAGGATTAGTGTCGCATCTTCTGAACATCTGGGGCTGCTATAGTGAGGAGAGAGCGCAAAGGTTCATATGCTGGCGTCAGCGCAGAAACCTGCCTTGCAGTGCACTTTCCTCTGCAGTGTCCTTGAGTGTGTTCTTGCTGTGCATCATGCCGGCCTCTTCACACCCTGGGCAGAAGCTGCTCTGCTTACAGATGCATCGGAGCCTCCACTCTGCACACACCAGAGCTACAGGCAGTGGGCCCTTCTCACAAACACGCGTGTGGAAACTTCTCATACCATTTTATTTCTGTGTGTGGGGCTGACGGTGAAAACCCAGCATATTCTAGAGCCAGTCTGAAGAAGCCCTGATTTTTCTCCCGAAGAAATAGACCATTAAAGCTAGATATATACACAAAAATTAAAAGACTCATATCACAGTGACATATGTGCACCCATGTTTATAGCAGCTCAGTTTGTGATTGCTACATCTTGGAAACAACTCAAGTGTCCATCAACTGGAGACTGGATAAAAAAGCTGTGGTTCTTCTACAGAATGGAGTATTACTTTGCCATAAAAATGATGTTTGAATCATTTATACTTAAATGGACATATTTTGAGAATATCCTCATAAGTGAAATAAATAGGGCACAGATAGGTACATATCGCATCTTTTCTCTGGTATGAGAAAATAAAGATGTAAATGAGTCCTAGCATTGTATGTTATATATTGTAAAATAGAAAATGCTCAAAGTAAAATAGGGTGAAGGGGGAAAAATAATGAGATTGTAACAAAAAAGTAAGGAAACAAATTTTATGTATATGGAGGTGCGGTAGGGTGCATAGGGCTATGGGAAAAAATGAGAATTAAGTTGTGTTTTATACTGGTACAAATCCCCATTATGGAGTGCAATCATGATGCATATATGTAATGTACCAATAAAGATTTAAAAAAAAAATAAAAGAAGGCAATCAAAAAAAAAAAAACTTTGATCTCAACTTGGAAACCCCAATTTACAGGGCTCTAAGTTTGTAGTTTTGTTTTGCTTTATTTTGTAGCACCTTTCTTGTTTTCCTGATCATTCCTAAAGAGAAAGGGAGCAGAATTTTGTCTTTTTATTTCCTTTGTGTATTATTCTGTTCATATCCCAAAATAGTAACAAGCCCCATAGACTAGCCAGCACAGGAAGAGGAGAAATTTTTCAGAAACTTGAAATCAATTCTATGATCTAAACTCTTCATTTTTGAAATTAACATTTAAAAAATTTACTCACAGAATTTTTTCTTTATAGGTTCTTCAGAAACCACTGTATACTAAACTGTGAAGAAATTCAGCTTCAAGATGCAGAACTCATCTATCCCCTCTTTCTTCGTGGCTGAACTGTCCATCCCAGGCCTTCCTAAACAGTAAACTGGGGACAGATTGAATTTTGGAGGCTGTTTCTAAGAGAACATATTTTGGGAGTAATAAAGTCAGTGATTTAATATTTTCGGATTATTGTCTCCCTTGCTGGAGTGAAAGTGGTTCTCCAGCGGCTCTTACTTCCGGTCTCCTCTGCACATACGCCTCCTGTCTCCCTGTGCATGGAAGCTGGCGAATAGCTCCCACCATGAACTCCGGAGCAGAGATTTCAAATACACAAGAGAAAGCGAAGTTAAGAACTGGGAGCTGAGGGAGGAAGAGAGATGGCTTCATGAAGAAAAGGTTGTTTGAAGGAGAGGAAGTTGGTGAGAGCAGGTCCTCTACTCAGTGAAACAGCTGGGCAGCTCAGCAGTTCAGTGAACCCCAAATTGAGGCAAATGGGTTATCTGGAGGAGGAGCGCCACTTCCTGTGTTTCACGGGAGATGTCTCCTTCCCGTTTTGATTCCCGGAAAACACTTAAACTATTGTTATGGTATGCAGAGGAAGGGAGCAGGTAACAGTGAGAGCCAGGAGATCGGAATTGCTCAGAAGTGACAAATGAAATCCAGCCTTTCAAGGAGAGGGGAAATAGGTTGGTTAGTAGAAAAGGAACGCAGAACAGCAATGTACTCTGAAAACTGTGCAGTCTTAGAGCACTTGGGAAGTGTTATGGTTTAGACCAAAAGTAGCACCCCAGAGCCTTGTGTGTGTACAGGAGGGACTTTTGAAGGTAATTGGACCATGGGCACCTATAGTGACTTCTGTCAAAGAGGCAGTCACTGGGCAGGGGCCTGGGAAGGTCCATCTCTCCAACCCAGTCTCTCCTTTCTCAGGATCTGACCAGCAGGACATGAGCAAGTGTCCCCCAGCCAGACCAGTCCCTTCCATCATTCTGCTTCTGCCTGGTGCAGGCCAACCATGCAAGGACCAACACTTCTGAAACTGTCCGTTAAAATGAGCCTCTCCTCCTCTGAGTTGTGGGTGTGCCACTATGTACCAGTGACAAGGAGGAGGACTAAGACAGAGAGAAATTAAGAAGGGGGACACTGGAGGAAGTTCTTATTCTCATGACTACCACATAAAGAAGGGGAAGAACTTTATGAAAGTTAAGTAGTTGAGAGATTTTGCATATAGTATTGAAAAGAGAGAAGAAACACTGAAAGCTAAAGTCATGCACTGACTAGCTCCACCCACCTTGGAAAATGCCCAGTGAGTTTGGATGAGTTTCTGATTCGAGAAACAGCAGAGGAGCTTTGTCACTCCTCCCATGGCAGAGAAGGAGGTTTGTGAAACAGGCACTCACAAGGCAGAGGAAACCTTTGCCGGCTACCTAATAGTATATCCAGCAAGCCAAGGATCAGCACAATAGAGGAAAATTAACAGCATGAAAGCGAAAGCTTAATATAGACAACCAGAACAAATGACAGGGAAGAGAATAGTAATTTAGGGAACAAAGGAAAAACTTGTGACCAGCGTCCTCGGAGGGACTCTGGAGGATAATGCTGCAGAAAACAAAGCCAGCTTCTCTAACAGGGAACAGTCAGACAACAGCAGTCTGAGGACCACACAGAGTCAAGGCCAAAGTTCTTTTCACATCAACAAAAGGGCTAAATGTTAGAATTTAAGTGACGATCTACCAAATAAATAATCTGAAAAGTAAGTCATTTAAATGCCCCAGCAATGTTAGGAAATCCAAAGACTTTCTATTCCTTAGAAAGAGTTACAAGTAAAGTTAAGTAAAAATAAATAAATAAATAAGAAACAGGGTAAAGAAAGATTTCCTAAGAAAGAATGAATGAAAACTAGAAAGAGAGAGAGAGAGAGGAGAGAGAGAGAAAGAGAGAGAGGAGACTCTACTCTTTTTAACCTGAAACTCTTCTTAGGTAAAAGACCAGCACTTGCACAGCCTCTGAGAAGTGTTACCATTGTAAAGACAAAGAAAATATTCTACAACTTAGCTGTGAAAAGACTTTTTCAAGTAGGTGAGCTTTAGATATTTTATCTTTTGTAGTATATTCAAGAAGAAAGTGAAGTGTTTATCAAATTGTAAGTAAAAAAAAAGATCTTCATGAAATTACTTTTTACTCGTGTATGAAGGATGTTGTCTGAGGATACGGACCCTGCACCCTGCTCAGGCCTCCTCTAAAGATTTGCTTAGACCGGTTCTATCTCATGTAAAACGTGCTCCACACTGGAAGTCTTAAAAGTTAGAAAATAGTCATTACCTAAGAGATAGTGCTTATTAAGGAGAATTATAGCTATTAAAGATAATTATAGTTTTCAAATAAGGAGAGTGCAGATTTTCCAAGCAAAATAGATAATGGTAAGTGGAAGGGTAATATCATCTCTCTCTGATGACCACAAAAGGCTAGGTTGCCACGAACATGAGAGGTGTATGGGTTTTGATAGGTGCTCCAGGGCTCCAGGTAGAAGATGTGACATAACACAGTGTAGCGACAGGAAAATAAAAACTGATCTAGGGGCATAACAAATGGATCCATCACACTTTATCACTGTTTGAAGGTATTGAAAGCATAGAAAAAAAAGAAAACATGGTAAAACTAATAATCTTGACAGTGAGATTACAGTGAAAAAAATGGAATGTTGGTCACTTAACACTAATTTTTTCCTAAAGCAAAATAAATGAAAAGCAAAATTTAAATAAATCACAAGTTTGACTAAGTGTTCTTGTTATTTATGCATTTTAACTAAGGTTTTTTTGTTTGAAGGTAACATAATTACAATGACACTGATCAGTGTTTTGCTTCTATATTCCACATTTTTTCTTACATGTAAATGTCTTTGTGTGAGTCTGGCTATAATCCCTAAATAACTCGTAAGAATGAGATAGCAGAGAGTGGAATTTGCCTTCTGTCCATGTAATGATTGAAATTTTGCTTTACCTTACTATAGGTGATGTAATAACTAGTGGTATATGTTCTCTAAGGCTATAAATTAAAAGATAAAGAGCCAATGTGAAAATAGAAAAGTGTATTTTAATTATATCCTAGGCTTGCATGTGATATCCAAATGAAGAAAGTGTAATTCCATTTTACCTTGACTGATTTTGTGTTATCCCAAAAAAACCATCAGTAGACGCTTCCTACAGATATCTTTACCCAATAACAATTTTAGTAGCAACATGTCTTTTTTAAAAGTGGGTGTCCACCTAGCGTAGCTCACCAAGTGCATCATTTCAGTAATACCGTAAAGAATCCATCGAGAAATTATTAGAGTTTTAAATTTTATTTAACCATTAAAAGTAAATTTCTTCACTTTACAGAAGTTCTTTATCCTTAACTGGTGAGCAGCCAAAATAGGATGGGTTCTTATGGTGAGAGTGGTTTCATATCCTTTTTTTTTTGGCTCTGTGCTTATTCTCTGTGCCAGCATAAGTTCATTCAGAACAAACAATAAGTTGGGTGTCAACAAGCAAGTGGTTCATGTGAGAAAATGCTTCAGAGAGAAAGGAGCGGAGGAGGGTAGGGAAGCCTGCGGATAATGGGCCTTGGATCACTGACACCGGACCCTCCTGAGAGGAGAGGGGTCAAGGAGAAGGGTAGAAGAGCTGCAAACGAGCTTGCAGCTCTGAGAAGGTCTCATTGAGCTCGGAGCGGAAGTCGCTCTCAGCAGAGCCCTCAGTACACGCGGAAGTCTTTCAGCTCTCCTCCTGATGTGGAGCGCTGTCCACGGCCAGGAGCTACGTCCCCACCCCGTGGTGCCACCCTGAGCCCTCACGGAGAGTTAAGATGTGGCTTCGGGCCTGCGAAATGCTTTGCAGTGAGCGTGTTTGAAGAAATCGCGAACAGGGCAACTCCACAGCCAAATACCTTCTTTTCTTAGCTCTGTCACCTTGTTTCCTTTGCTGCTCCTTTATGTTATGGCAGAACCAGCAACTAAGACACAAATTCTATTTTGATTTATTTGAATATTTACACTCTTCCTCCTCTGGTTTAGGGCTGATTTATTTTATAACATGGCATCCAGCCAGAGGGGGTATTAAAGCACGTAGTACTTGGATCTTCTGGTTCATTTAATTCTTGCAATTTAGTGTCTATTTTAAAGCCATTAGAAAAATGTGACTGATTAACAGTTTTCAAGATTTTGCTTCTTGCATCTGGTCAGATTCTTAATGGGAATATTTGTTACCACTTACGTACTGGACCAAATGGGGACTGACTAAAGTGAATTAATTACTTAGCTCACACAATCAAGGAAAAGCTCTTAGCACAAGCATTATATATAAAGTTGAAATAATTATTTTACCTCATTAAATCCCAGTTCTCTAAGTGGTCACATGATATAGTTTGACTGCAGATCATAATGGGGGTATTCCTAACAAGACGGATTTTATGAAGCACTAAGACAGGATGTCCACCAGTGACAGAGTGCACACTGCTACGGAGGCTTTGGTTTTATGTAAAAGGAGGAATGCTTAATGAAAGGATTTATTACACAAGAGTTCTTGAGCAAGGACAGTGAACAATCTTGATAGACCTTAACAGAGAAGACGACGAAGGTTAAAAAACCCATTCAAACAATTCGGAGTGACTTGATTTTTAACCATGGGCAAAGAATAAAGAGTTCTTATTTTATAGCTGTCAAAGAGGCTGGCTTTGAGACTTTAGGAAAAACGCACAAAAGTCTTAAAATACCTGGAAAAATTTGTGAGTGCCTGGAATATTGGAAGTGGTAAACATAACGGTGGGGGAGAGCAGAGAGGTGATCCTGGCTAGACAGATGCCTGAGACTAGTTCTGTACATATTTATAAGGTCGAACTCTCAGAGTAAAACACTGAATCTTCCTGGAAAATTGTATGATGTTTTCAAGACAGGGACTATACTCCTGGCTTTCCCATCTCTGCCACAGAATATGCAATGCTGCAACTTACCAGGGTGAGCTGAGTTTCAGCTCACAGACGGTGGCTGGCGTTCCTGGGAGGCTGGCTCAAAGACAAGGACAGAATGGCAGGCAAAAGCTGCTCGTCCCAAGTCAGCTGTGAAGCTGCAAAAAAAGAGAGGAGCCAGGCAGCTTACACTCTCCCAAGGCACCCCCAGGGCTACCTCTCCCAGCAGGATCTACATCCACGCAACACCCACAGAAGCGAACTTCCAGCGACAAGTCCAGCACCCCGTGATCTGCTCACCTTGAACCCCAGGCTTGTTTGGGACATTTTCTATCTAAATCATAACCGGCATTTTCAGACATTCAGTCTTAATTCTTTCTGAGTGTGATACCTGACAGAATTTAACTCCCACACCTGCTGTGCATGCTAACAGAACTCCGTCATAAAAAGTTGTGTACATTACACTCTCGCTAGAGTCTGTTGTAAGAGAATAAATGATGAAGCACAAGAAACTAGTCAAATATTTATTTGAACGGATTTTGTACAAATGCGTACGTGTAGCTTTATATATTAACACGGGATATTTTTTCTCTTTTATTCTCTGCTTCTATATTGCTTTATCTTATGAGAGACTGACCACTGCCAGGGGCGGTAAAGTATAGATTCATCAGGTATTTTTGATGGTAAATAAGCCTACGTAAGAAGAAAGGATGAATGTAGAAATCGAGAAGCAGCTCACGAATAGGAGGGCAGGGATAGATTCAGATTTTAAAAATAAATTAGAATCTCGAATCTGCTGCCCACATGTTCCACTTTCTTCCCTATGTTTCTTTCTGTAACTTGGTTTCTTTTCACTCTCCAGGTGCAGCTTTGGACAATTCCCAGCCACAAGGCAGGAAGAAGCCCCTCAGAGTTTGTAGGCATTGCTCTCCTCTGTGAGAAAGTAGCAGTGCGAAACAAGGTTGTTCTGGTAAAACTCCCAGACACCTGCAGGAAGAAGCGTGTTGAGGATGTGGGTCTGGCTGTGTCCCTGGACAACCAAGTGCGGGCAGAAGTCACACATATTTACGCAGCATCTCCTGGGGTAAAAGTGCGGCCACCAGACTTCCCCAAAATTGGGATCTCAGATAGACAAGAAAGTAAATAAAATGTGTTCACTACCTTGTACTAGAAAGTACATCTGCCTATGATTACAAGATACCTCATTAGTTCTGTTCCCAATGTCTTATTCTATGATTCCATCTAAACCACCCAGAACTCTGAGGGACTGAATTTCCAAATCAGACATAAAAACAAGCCTTTCGGTATCTCTGGAGGGTCTATAAGCTTTAAAACCCATGAGTTTCCTTATTCTTTTCTAACTTAGCCAAATAAAATTATTGGAATCCTCACCACTGGAAATCAACAGGTGGAATTTTGTAATTAAAAAAGTCAAGAGTTGTGTTCACAGCCATACAACATTTGGAATTAAGAAATATGTGTTTGGGTCAGGGATTTAACTCAGTGGTTCCGGCACCTATCTTCCAAATGCAAGGGCCCAGGTTCCCCTGGTAACCACATTCCATACTGGGTGTGGAGACTCATGCCCAGAAGTAATCAGTACCACACACTACAGTGCAGGGCTTGGTGGCTCATGTCTGTAATCCCAGCACTCAGGAGGCAGAGGCAGGAGGATTGCTGTGATGTGAGTTTGAGGCTGAGCTCAGGGCCAGCCTGAATTACGAAGCGAGACCCTGGCTGAAAAAAAAAAAAAAAAAAAAAGCCAGGATTGGAGCTTACTGGCCTCCAGGCCCACGCCAGAAGAGCACCCAGGGACTGAGGTTAGCAGGTGAGAGTCTGACTTTCTCCATGGCAACTGCAGAAGCACATCCAGTCACCTTGTATTGGTGAGTAGGTGGGCCTGTTGGAACATCAGCCCCTACTATTGCAGCTGCACAGGGCCCACAGCCTACTGGCCTCCAGGCTGACTGCACAAGTGAGCCCAGAGATTCTGTGTTGGTGAGCAGGCAGGCCCATTGGAACCTCAGGCAGCACCATTGTAGCAGTTCAGGAGCCAGAGCCTTCCTACCTCTAAAGCAGATGGGAGAAGGTGTTCTGACTGTATTGATCGAGTGCCTCATATGGTGTGCCAGAACTAGGGGTTTTTCTTTATGTCCCAATATAGACTGCAAAGAACAACCCAGGAGACACTGCTATTTTAAGGTTCTTAACTATTAGGAGGAAAGTTACTTGCAACAAACAGCGCCAGAAAACAGGGCAGGTCAGAGATGAGGAAACTCAAAGTCTCAGATACAAAGATCCTCACCTCAAGGTAACACAGGGTGAAGGGAAATAGAGAAGTTTGAAGCCCAGTCTTCAGGGTCCTCAGAAATGGTAACCAAAGCAGATCTAGTAAAATGGAAATCAGAACTGATCTCTGAGATGAAAGCAGAGATATTGGACACTGTCAACATGATAATTAATAAAGCTAAAGAGGAAATCATGGAGTTGATAGAATCCAAGATAGCAAAAGCAATGGAACTTTTCAAACACTTATAAGCAGAAGTCCAGGAAATTAAGAAAGAAAATGAAAGTTTGTGCAATAGAATGAATTTGGCAGAAGACAGGATCTCAACCAATGAACTAGAAAGGCATAACCTATGGGAAAAAGCAAGCGATAATGAAAAGGCAATCCAACAGCTCCTAGATGATTCAAAGAAGAATAACATAAGATTGATTGGAGTCACTGAGGAAGAAGGAGACAATGCTAAAGACACCAAAAAGCTAGTCACAGAGATAATGGCAGAAAACTTCACAGAAAAAGGTAAAGAATTGGACATACAAATATATGAAGCATACAGAACACCACATGCCCATGACATGAAAAAAATCTACACCGAGGCATATCATCATAAAAGTCCCAGATATCCAAAAAAAGAATGAAATACTGAAAGCAGCCAGAGAAAAGAAAACAGTTACATTCCAAGGGAAGCCCGTCAGGATCAGAGCGGACTTCTCAACTCAAACACTCAATGCAAGAAGAGCCTGGAGTGAAGTCTTTCAAGCCCTAAACAGCAAAAAGGCAACCAGCAATGTGGGAAAAAATCTTTATCAGCTGTTCCTCAGATAAAGGGCTACTATCTAGAATATATAAAGAGCTGAAAAAAATCAGCCCACCCAAATTTAATGACCCAATTCAAAAATGGGCATCTGAAATGAACAGATATTTTTCAGAGGAAGAAGTAAAAGCAGCTAAGAAGCATATGAAGAAATGCTCAACATCATTAGTCATTTGAGAGATGCAGATGAAAACAACATTGAGATTTCATCTCACTCCACATAGAATGGCTGCCATTTCAGAATCAGCCAACGGCAAATGTTGGCGAGGCTGCAGAGAAGAGTGGAACCTTCTCCACTGTTGGTGGGACTGTAGACTTGTACAACCCCTGTGGAGATCACTTTGGAGACTCCTCAAAAAGTTAGGATTGGAGGTCCCATTTGACCCTGCCATTGCCCTGCTAGGTATATACACACAAGAATTAAAAGACTCATATCACAGTGACATATGTGCACCCATGTTTATAGCAGCCCAATTTGTGATTGCTACATCTTGGAAACAACCCAAGTGTCCGTCAACTGGAGACTGGATAAAAAAGCTGTGGTTCTTCTACAGAATGGAGTATTACTCTGCCATAAAAATGATAAGTTTGAATCATTTCTACTTAAATGGACATACTTTGAGGATATCCTCATAAGTGAGATAAATAGGGCACAGATCAGTACATATCACATCTTTTCTCTGGTATGAGAAAATAAAGATGTAAATGAGTCCTAGAATTGTATGTTATATATTGTAAAATAGAAAATGCTCAAAGTAAAATAGGGTGAAGGGGGAAAATGATGAAATTGTAACAAAAAAGTAATGAAACAAATTTTATGTATATGGAGGGGTGGTAGGGTGGTTAGGGATATGGGAAAAAAATGAGAATTAAGTAGTGTCCTATACTGGTACAAATCCCCATTATGGAGTGCAATCATGATGCGTTTATGTAATATACCAATAAAGATTAAAAATTTTTTAAAAAGATTAAAAAATTTAAAAAAGTGTTCTCATCAATGCAAAGTGTATACCTTCAAATTTTCAATATTTTCTAAACATCCATTTATCCAACAGTTGTAGTTTCCAACACTTGTAATTCCATTTCTTATATAAGCTAAGTGTAATTTGTGTAACGAAGTTACAAGTTAACTACTTTACTCACATGTACAATTCACTCTCTGCAAGATAGTATAATCTACTTCCACTTTTCAAAAGCTGAGAATGTTCTACCTTGTGATTCCATTGTCTAAGTTTAAAGAGTGAACTTAAGAGCACTTCCTATGACTTGGATGTGGTGTGCTTGTCCCTTAGAGGCCCATGTTTTTGAAGCCTTGGTCCCTGAGGAGCTGGTATTGGGAAATGCAGTGGAAACTTAGGACTGAAGGCTCCAGTGAGAGATTTCTGAGTCACCGGAACCCTTCTTCTTAAAAAGAGTAAGGTATTTTGCTTAAGATTCTTGAGTTTGTGTGTGAGGTGGTTATAGAAGAGCATGCTGTGCTCCTGCTCTCTCTGCGGCCCACCTTGCCCTGTGATACTCCCCACAGGGCTCCTGTTGTCCAGCGTGGCTCCTTCCCCAGGACCTTGACTCTGTCGTCTGTACTCTGAGCCTCCAAAACTGTGAACTAAATCATCTCTTTTCAGTGTAAAATTATTCCTCAGGTATCTCATGGCAGTGATGAAAACCCAGATGATATAAAGATTAGACAATTTTAATGTAAAATGGGGAACATTTGAGCAGTTTCCTTTTTTCCACATTGAAATGTAAACTGGGGAATATTGATCATAACCTGGAAATTCATCTCCTTCCACATGCGAGATGCAGCCCAGTGCAGCCATGGGTCTATTTAAAGGAAAGATTTTTTATACCACAAAGGACCCCAATTTCCAGTCTTTCTTTGCTTTCTATGTGGCACATTTGTCTGTATGCTGTGTGGGGGAGATGAGCACAGTACATATCCAGACATCTGAGGACATGTCAGGGTGCAAATCAGAAGCACAGCTAGCAGTTCACAAAGATGCACTTGCAAGTGTTCATTTAGCTTGGAACAGACTCCCTGTCTAGAGGAGGGGTTCCTGCTGAGTGCTTCCTGCCATCTCTCCTCTAGAAAGCCATCCCCTGCACCTCTAAAACATTTGACCTATTTTCATTTTCTTTTTGGAAACTTTATAGAGACTTGGTTCTGTTTTAGGAACTATGTAGTGAACTTCCCTAGAGATTGTCATTTGCTCTCCACAAAATGTGAGTTGTGTTGCCATATTAGTTTTCCATCACTGTGACAAAATGCCTGAGGTAATCATCTGGAAAGGAGGAAAGGTGTGTGTTGGCCCACAGGTTTCAGTGGGTGCTTGCAGTTCAGACTTCCAGTGAAAGGTGGCGGGGCAGAGCTGCTCGGCTCATGGTGGCCAGAGAGGATATCTGAAGCAGGAAGGAGCCGGGACCCAGCATTCTTCAAGCCTATGTTCTCAGGGACCTAGTGTCTTATATTTTCTTTGTTGCTGGGACAAACATCCTACCCCGCAACTTAAGGAAGAACAGATTTCTTTGGGTTCATGATTTGTAGGGGTCATAATCTGTAGTCATCTGGCTCCAAAGCAGAGGAGCATGGCAGAAGAGCGAGGGCTCATGGCCAGCAGCAGGAAGCAGAGAGAGACCAAGTGAGGAGGAAGAGATGGACCTTCCTGGCCACACCCCTGTGAGCCAGCCCCTCCCACCAGGCTCCATCTCCATCATCACCTTCAGGCATAGACTCATCAATGCACAGTTCACCAATGAGCATCGTGCCTGCAATCCAGGAACCTCCCCAGCCTCTTCCCCTGTGAGCACACGAGGCTTTGGGGAACACCTGTCTTCTCTCCTGGGGTCCCAGTTCTTAAACTTCCTCCACTTTCAGTAACACCACATGCTGGTGACTGAGCCTCTGACCTGTCATGCTTTTGAAACATTCAAAATTCAAATCATGACACTTATATTACCAAATGTCTGACTGGCAATGGAGATGTTCTGTTTCCTCATCAGCATACACTGCTGTTAAATTCAGGTCTCTTCACATTCCTTCAGAATTTTGAGTATTCAAGTGACCTGCCAGTAGCCTCCAGGGTTACCATTGTGTGTGTGGTCATTCTAGCATCCAGTGTACCCTGCCTCTGCTGCCCTAGGGACTTCAAACTTTGAGCTGCTGTAATATGCAATAGTGGGACCTTGGAGCCCAGCCTCACAGCCCCTCTCCAGGAGAAGCATCTGTCCCAGCAGTCACATAATTGAGAGGAGGCACCGACTGGATACTATGCTGCAGGTTTGTCATGGTAGGAAGGTAACTATGGTCATTTAAGTAATTATGACATTGTTGCTTGTATTCTAACTTGTTTTGAGAACTTGTTTTCAGCATGCAAATAACATTAAAACTTAAGTGCCAAGCATCATAGTCTTAATAGCACCTGCTGAGATTTATCTTAGTTTTCCATAACTGTGGCAAAAACCAATTTAGACATATTTTCTCACAAATTTGGAGGTTGGAGGCCCAAGATTCAAGTGTTGGTGTGGACGGGTTTATTAGGGCCTCTCTCTTGGTGTGTGGATGGTTATGTCCTTCTAGTTATCTCCACATGGTCTGCTTCTTCTGAGAATGGCTGGATCCTGAACTCTTTCCCTTTACTGTGGTCAAGCTCAGGGGCATCTCACTGACTTGCCAGTGTAGGAATTGCACTTGTGATCCTTCTGCCTTTGTCTCCCTCAGTGCTGGGACTCTGGGCAGGTGCCGCCATGCCTGGCTTTGATTTCCTTTTATATAGACACCAATCACTTGGATTAGAGATCACAAATATGATCTCCTTTAATTAATTTTGGAAGGGACAGAGTATTTGAAAGTGGCTTTCAGGCTTGGAAATAAGAATCAAGCTCATTTTGTATTCAGCAGTGATGTATATGTGTGTATATAAAATGCTTTTGGGATTACTTAAATGTATAAGAGTTGATATTAGAAGTGAAAATAGATTTAGAAATTTATTTTAATTTTATATACTTATAAAAACTTGAAAATATTTCTCCAGGTTCAGCCTTTATGCTTAGTGATAATGGTAACATTTTTCTTGTTATATACAGTTTCTCGTATTTTCCAATAAGAGCATAAAAACTTCAATGTCAGGGCCAGGGGTTTAGCTCAGTAGTTGCGGCCCCTGTATTGCAAGAGTAAGGGCCCAGGTTTGATCGCCACTTACCATATACCACAATGCTGGATGTAGTGACTCACATCCACCAGCAATCAGTACCACAAGCCACAATGCTGGGTGTAGTGTCTCATGCCTGGAATCCCAGCACTCGGGAGGAAGAGGCAGGAGGATTGCTGTGATGTGAGTTGGAGGCTGAGTTCAGGGCCAGCCTGAACCACAAAGCAAGAACCTTTCCCAAAAAACAAAACAAAACAAAACAAAACCTTCAATGTGAATTTCTAGGGAAACTGTTTAAAACAATGTTGGCCCATATTGACATTAATTTAATAATTTCTACAAATGATTTTTTCACTTTGCAAAATTATCCAAAAATTATTGCTGGGAACAATCCTTTTGCACAATTGGGATTCTGACTGGCTAAGCTTTCCTGCCTGCAGACCACTTATGGCACATGTGGACCTGAGGACTTGATTCCTATCCTCACCTCTGGTAACAACAGACTCCTGCAGTCCCACATGCTATAATGCTCTAGAGCAGAAATACTCAGGGCTCTTCATTACATAATTCTTCAAGGACTATTGCCAGTGTCTGCCCCGCCCTCTGGGTCTTTTGAGTCTTTGGTTACTGGAGATATATGGTATAAAAGGAATGACAAGCTCAGATCTTCTTTCTTTGCTACCTAAAATACCATAGACAAGGCCTAAGCTCAGCTTCTTCTCTATGCTTCATTTCTTTTTATTAATTAATTCACCTTGTGCTGGCAGGCTCACAGAAGACTAGAACTTAACTGGAGAAGTTCAGGTAACCTTCCCCTTCACCTATTTTCTACAAGTTATCACTAAACAAAGGAGATTAATTGAGGGCACCTGAAACTATACATTTTCAGATTATTTCTGAGCATGAATCCAAAGCATTTCCTCTACTAATGACAGTTTGTTAAATATACTTGAGTTTGAAGAATGATGATAATTGTTAATTTTTCAGTTGCAATAATAGTTTGGGGAGCACCATATTGTAAAGAAGTTCTGCTAATGAAAATGAGAATACTTTTAAAATTTTGGCAATTGCCTATGCAATGTAAAAGGGATCAAAATGGTAACATCATTACAAAATGGGCATGCTAAGATGAGTAGTTAACTCTATCACTAGCTGTGATTTTGCAAAGGTACCCTTAATTTATCTTGTACTTCAAGGTTGTCCGGTGTGGCACTACTCAGTAGCTTTTCCAATTAGTCTTGGATTCACTATTTTGGGGCTAGCAAAACAATTTCTCCAAATAGATCCCAACACAGAATATTGTCTTTATTTTATTTCTTAATTGTTTTTATGATACCCAAAGACAGTCACATTTAGGACAGGAATTAATCAAATCAGGAAATTAGTTAGATCATCTGGCCTATTATCATCATTCTCAATAGATCAGTCATTGATTCAAAGTGTAAATTAAAATCAGTGATTAATCTATTGAGAATATGTCAATCTTATTACTGCTCGTCTGGTTCACTAAACGTAGTTTTTTGGAGGACAGAAGCCACATTTTTTAATACTTGATCATTGCATGGGTTAGTTAACTGAGTTTTACAGTCACAAACTATATTTGAACACTAAGTAGTCTGTAGGTAAACGGTGTCAAATGTTTGAATTCATTTTCATAAATTTGAAATAGTTGGATAATTCAGTGGTCCCAAGGAAAACATGTATATAGATGATTGTAATAGTTGACTTTCTGACTCTACCATTGCAATTTTAAACTTACAACCCAAAATATTTATTTAGTGAGTGACCAATTATTTCCAAAAATGCATATTGATATCTTTAGTAAAAGAAGTCAAATTAGATATTTATTTTGTTGCTGAAAGCAATCTTCAAGTTTTCTTTAAAAAATAAATATTTTTGATAAAACTATTTCAATTAAAGCAAAACACTGAAGTCTTACTGCATATATATGTGTGTGTGTGTATGTGTGTGTATATACATATATATACATGTATATATGTATATACATATGTATATATAGCCATTTCCTATAACCATTTCTGCTAATAGTTAAAATAGGGATCTTTCAAAAGTTTGTGCCTATCTAAATATATTTCTAGAAACAAAAAGGAATCATTATCCACATACTTTTCTGTAACTTGTTAGAAAGGACACTGCGCATGTTTCTGACCATATTCATAGTTATATCAGTCTCTTCAAATCACATTACATTGTGATTAATAGAGTTTCTATCACTCATTTTAAATGGATTTCTGCCTGTAGTGTGCCTGTCAGCTCAATCTCATTTGTTTACATTGGACTGAAATGTGCACAGGCTTATTAAGCTAAGGAGTATCAGTCAGGAGGTTTTCTGGATCCCACTGGGAGAGCTGTGACCATAAAACTTGGGGAAGTTGGCAGGAGGCGACCAATCAGCTTTGTTACGGCCACAAGGCAGGGAAATGTCACAGAGCCCATTGTGAGGGAGCGGCAGTCCCAGTTAGCAGAGGGCAGGCAAACCGCCTCACCTGCAGTGTGTTCCTATCTAAATCAGTCTTCTTACTTCTGCTAGCAGTACACAGTCACACACACAGTGGACAGAGGGGCAGCAGAATGCACAAGGCCCAATGCAAAGCAAAGCTATAGACAGTCTCTTCTAAACACAAAGAACTTGAAGGTAGTGACAGCAGAAGACTGATACTGATCGGGATCTGACTGTTAAGTGTGCTCACGAGATAACCCATGTATCTGAACTAGCTATTATTCAACAATAGTCTTGAAATTTGTATTAAAAATGAAAGGTAAATGGAAGTCTAAGTAAGATGCATAAGTGTGTGCACATCTTCATCTGTCCTTTCCCAAATGAAATTGCTTCCAAAAAAGCTTGACACATACCTGGGCTAATCAGAAAATACGGTAAATGTTTTACCGTAAAAGATTCATTGCTCATTTCCCGGAAGATGCTCCATCTAAGTATCCCACCATCCTACCACTTCTTGAAGCAATTCTGAAACTCCTTTTGTGACAGTTTCTTTACAAATTATGCTAAAAAAAATGTGAGCGCTCCTGCTGAGTGCAGGGTCTGGAAACATGCTACTCAGTACATCTGCATCACTACTGAGAACTTGCACCATGTGAATGTCGATCTTCTCCAGAGTCAAAATGACCACAGAAGGAGGCAGCTTTCCTGTGGCCGAGACACAGTACCCAACAGCCACAACTGAAAGGACACAAGGTATAATGTAGCTCCTGGTTTCCAAGTGCTCCGTCCATGGCCGCCTGGCCCCAGGGCTGCAACCCTGTGGGGAGAGGGGGAGGAAGAGCAAAGTTTTCGTTCATGTCTGCATGCTGTGCAGAGCAGAGCAGGCCAGGAAGGAACAGTGGAGGGGACCGGACATAGAACTCAAGGTCACGCCTTCGTGACCTTCCCAGACAGGGCCAGTGGTGCACTCCCCCAACCCCGACAGCCAGTCCAGTGGACACTCCCCCATATCCACCACAGCCCTGAAAATCAATTGTTTTGAACGAGTTCAGGACATTAAGGCAACCCTCATAGCATGCCTGAAAACAACTACCGGGAAAGAGATCTTGTACAACTTGTACAGAAAGTGGCGAGAAGAATGGAGTGACTAAAGTGAGAGGAAGGATCTTGAGGGAAACTAACTGTACTATATCTTTTACTAGAATGAATTTGTTAGTATTAAGCAGATAAGTTACCTGTGGAACACTTTACCAGCTAAACAAGGGGATACACTGCATAGTCATGGGATAAATATAAAAGCACTTCTATGCTATTTTTAATTCGAAGTTTTATTTTCCCTGCTGAGATCAAAAGTGTATTTGTTTCTAGGAGTATTTATCCCCTCAGTTGAACTCATTTGTCACCATAAATGAAAGTTGTCATTTGATATTAAGTAAGAAGCAATTTTATGGTTGGTTGAACAGGTGAGAGATTTAAGAGTAAATTACTCAAGGCATGGAAGTGTTCTATTATTAGTAGACAACACACTTGAGACATGAGTTCAGTAATCCACTTACACTGGATTCTGTCTTTAAAATTTAACCCATCTGTTCCTGTGTGCTAGCAACCGACACTATTTATTTTGTTTGGAAGTCTTAAATATCCACAAATTAAAGACCATATTTATTTTCATGCAGATATGCTTCTGCTCTTTAAATATTTTCATGGTGCTATCACTCACATAACATTTGGCGTCCTCTATTTAGTGGAAATATGGTGAGGGGTGAAGGAGGAGCCTGAAAAGAAAATGATTTCTAACAGATGAAAAATTTTCCTTATTACCTAAATTTGGAAGTAGATACCTGACTGCTTTTTGAGTACACACATTTAACGAAAAATTATTTTACTTTCATTTTCTTTAGTCTTTGCCTCTTTGATTTTCTTCCCAAGAATTACCTCCCAAATTCTTGAAACAAAAAAAGGAGTAGAAAACAATGGGAAAAATATTATTTGTTTAACGATGTTAATTCTAACCCATTGTGAGGAAGTTACGCACAGCCCATCCGACACGAGCAGTGAGCTTATGATAATCGCGTCACTCTTCAGAGCCTCTCCCAACAGGCAGACATCTTGACAGACTTGTGAGATCCATGCTGGCTCTTTACTACAGCGATGCGTTTTGTTCTCATTCAAATAGCTTCTAGACATGGCGCTGTCTGTGGCGGTGTCACATATGTAGAGAAGACTGAGAATGTGCAGTTGATATCACACAGAAAAGAAATTTTTGTGTGAAGCTGTCGAGGATACAGAGACAAGGCCCCTTGGCTGACTGCAACAAAGCACGGCAGGAAATACTACACCCTGGAGTAGGGCATCCTTTGGTGCAGGTGGGTCGGCCCTTAGCACCCAAACCCACGTGAAGACTTAAAAACAAAGCGTCCCATATTCTGGTACGAACTCTCAATGTTGAATGCGATGGTGATGTTTATTCATAATGTACTAATAAAGATTTGAATAAAAAATTATAAAAACAAAGCATCTCACGTCTAGCCATGGTTTCTCCCCCACCTGGTTACCAACCGCTCATTGTTTCCCTATCTTTCCATTTCTCACTGCGCCACAAATTCAGCAAAGCAAAAGTGAGCCAGCCCCTCAGTCCTGAGACTAATATGTCTCTCCACATGCCGAGGACTCACATCCAAGTGCTTCCATCAAGGTGTTCGTGACATGTTTTTATAAAGGCGGCAGGATCAGGGAGCAGCCCACCGTGTCCGGAGGAAGAGCGCGTGGCCTCCCGCGCCCGCTGCCAGCTGCCCGCGGCTCGCCAAGCTGTCCCTGGTGTGGATGCTGCGCTCTCTGACATTCACGCAGTAGGCAGCCTGCAGACTCCTCTCAGGGGACACCGCTGGACTGTTAACTAAGTCAGTTCGCTGTGAGACATCCTTCCGCCAGCAGAAACGGATACTCTTGCTGAATCTGCCAATTTGCATAACTATTTTTCTAACTCTTTATTGCGCACAAATATTCCTGAAGTGTTTCTAAAAAGTCAGAATTCTACGCAGTATTGCATGCCGTTAATATTGCAAAATTAGTTTATTGAATTAGTAGGTTCTGGAGAATATCTTCCCTTTCAAGATTAGGTCTGATTCATCTGTGTCAGAAATCTAAATTTAATGAAAACAAGATAATCTCTGAAACTCCAGGCTCTGAGTCCAGGGACTGGGGCTCCAGCTGCCGGCTTGGCTAGAGTCCACAGTGACCTTACGTGTGCAGTGTGAAGACTTTCAACACCACTTAGCCTTTGTAAAATCTTCCCGACAGCAGCAGGACGCGCCCGCGCACAGCCCGAGCTCTCCTAGGCAAGGATGTGAGGTGAGGCTTCCCCGTGGACGCCTGCGTGGGACATCCCACCCCCCACCCTCAGAAATAGGCTGCGTGCAACGAACTTACCGTTTCTGTGTGGAGAGAGCCCGTTTTGAGGTGTGCCTGGTGGGGGCGGAACACTCGGAGCTGGTGAGGCTCACAGAAATGTAGTCAGGCGGCCCGCGGAGGGTCGGCTCAGGGCACCGAGCCCTGCAGCTCTGGCCCCTCAGCGCTGCCCTTGCGGCTCTCTACCTCGGCCCACACCGTGAGGCCCAGCAGGGAAATGTGTGCTCCATACTGGGGCGAGGATAGCATAGTGCGATGGCGCAGGGCCTTGTGGCCACCTATTCCTATTTTCCTTTTATTTTGTGCCAGATGAGTGGAAACCCCAGTTCGTAGTTCCCATCGGCTGTTTTCCCATTTCATCTTTTAGTTTGTGTCTGTCCTATTTGTAGATAAATATATGATGTAAAAATCGAGGAGACTCCCTCGAGCTCAGTGCAGGGACGAGAATTGGAAACTACACAGCAGTTGCCCGGATCCACCCCAGACGCCATGGGCGCTTGTCCTCCAGCGCCGTTCAGATCACCCCGCAGAGGGACGTGAAGTCAGACTTCTGAGAAGCTCTCACTCGCACAGATAAGTTCCTAAAGGCGGACTTCATCTCTGCTTACAGTCCCCACTTAGACGTGCACATATTTATACTATCCTTATTCACATACGTAATTTAACTATTTGCCATTACTGACTTCGGTAAAAGAATAATATTTCTGACATGTCCATATTGGAGGGAACTACATGTTTTCAGATAACCATACATTAAAACAGTTAATTTTGCTAGTCTTTGAGTATGATATATGTGTCTTTAATTTGTAAGATTATCTATTTACTGAGCAGATGAATAACCAGGAGGATAATCATGCATTTCAATTTCATTTTATAATTTATTACATAATAAGGAAATTATATTTGGATAAGAAACTTATTTTAAATTAAAGAATTGTTTGTTTCATGATTCATTGTTAGCATTAAAAGATTAATGTGCTTATTTATTGCAAGGAAATATTAAAGAGATTAGTGGGACTGATATGTCACAGTCTGACATGCTAGTATTGAGTGCACACATGGAGAAATATTATTCCTGCAATCCTCCTTCAAGAGCCACCTTGCCAAGTGAAATAAAACAGCTCTGCACACAGGGGTGAGAGGGATTAAACTGTGATATCCTCAGAATGTTAAGAGAACTGTCTAAGTTGAAGGCTTTAAAGTACTAGTTTAGTGATTTGTCCACCTTGTGTCAAGAGATTTAGTGACTAAATCGTAGCTCTAAAAGCACGAGGAGCTGTTTGGGAGCTGTAGAGCGCAGTGGCAGAGCTTGCTCCAATCGCAGAGCCTGGGCTAGTGCACAAGGCCCTGGGGTGGGTGGCGCTAACAGTTTTTCATTTTCTCCTTGTGGGAAGAATTACAGGCATAACTGTTTCCCAAAAACCAGCCTCACACATGTCAGTAATGCTTCTGGGATACTTTCTACAAACCAAGTCCAGTGCATTCCTAAAGTCAAATTTCCACCAGTAATGGCTAAAAATAATTAGAAAGTTTTCTTGCTTTTTAAGTCAGTAATGAAAAAGTTAAAATGAAAAATTACTAAAATTTAAAAATTTTCAGCCTGTAACTTAATCAATTTCTCAGAAAAGATTTCAACAGAAGTTAAAAATTATATAACTGGGAATATGTTTTTAAAAATATTGATTTACTAATAGCAGACTACAGAAATAAATGAGATCTGTTTCAGTGTGTATTTTTACCACAACTTTCCTGATGTGTGTCTCTCGTCCTGGCTTTTGTTGTTGAGGTAGTAATGAGGATTGACCTAAACCATGGCCCTTCATACTGAGCTTCATCCTAGGCTTTTAAAATTAATTAAGCTGCTCATTAATTTGTTTACTTTAAAATTTTAAGGCAGGTTTTCCCTAAGTCACTAAGTTGCCTAGGCTGGGCTGGAACTTGCAGACCTTCTGCCTCAACCTCCCAGAGTGCTGGGATAGAATGTGTGCTGCACTGTGCTAGATGTCTCTTATCTTTAGGAACACAATTGGAGACATCTCTAAAATCCTCTGTAATCTTCTTGGTGGAAGGTGTTTCTAGAGTAATACATGACTGTTGCATAATTGCTGAGCAGTAAGACAGTCAAAAGCAGCGTTCAATGGCCATCCTGGAGAAGGAAATGAACAGGCTAGCTCATTTCTCACTTCCTAAAATTCTAAGAGCGTGACAGTCCAGGTGATCTGCAGAATGGATGAACAGTGTGAGAGTCACCAAGCTGCCCTGGCCTCTCCCAACCAGGACTTCCCTGCTGGCTTCTGGGGCCTGCTGGCTTCTCCAGTCCTGAGCTCTCCTGCTCTCTTGCTTCTTCCAAGCCCTTTCCCTTCTACTCCCCGGGCCTTTCCCTCTTCTGCCCTGGGTCTTGTTTGCTCTTTTAATTGATCAAATAAATAGACCCTAGTATCTGCTAAGGTATGTGTAAGGTTTTCCAGGTCCATCCAGATTCAGATATTTTATCCTTACATAGCAGTTCACGAAATATAAGGTGCTGCCTGGGAAGAATACAGGAGAAATGACCTGCGGGGCCCCAGCTCTGGACCAGCTTCAGTGTTTCCAGCAGTCTCTTCAGTGCGCTCCACTCCTTCCTGTGAGTTAACACAAGAAATAATTGAAATGCCTTCCCAAGATGAAAGAAAAATCCAAAAAGTGGGGGCAGGGTTGCTTCAAACATTTCATCAGTTCTTCTTTACTGTTTACAACCCAAAAGCATTTCTAGCCCTTAAAATATAGAAATTCTAAATCTCTCAAAAGATTATTTTTTCCAGACAGGACAGCTTTTAAACTCTGGTAAAAAGCCATTCTTTGGTGTCTTGACAATGCTTTAAAAAATGAGTGACTATGTAATTTCTCAGGGAGAAGGGCCTAAGTCTTCAGAACATTCGTGTGAAACTAAGCTCCATGAGCTGAGCTGGTAAGTCAGCAATTTTGCAGACAGATACTTCAGAACAAAAGTGTTTTCCTAGAAGCAGCACAGGGAGGCAGCGCTGTGAAGCGAGCTCTCCCTCGCAGGTTTAGATAAGGCAGGCCACCGCGCCCTGTCAAATGGGCATTCTGAACCACTGATCTGTTTTGCTGAGTCACAGGACCACTGGACAGCTTCCCCATCCTCACTCCCTTCCGAGCTTTGTTCTCTGACCTTGACTCTGACTTTGACTTTTTGCTGTGCTCTGAAACTTGAATCTTGTGGTCTCATTAGGAAAGGCAGAAGACAGGAAGAATGATTTTTTTTAAATGGTCTTTATAGAATCCTAGCAGACATGCAGAGAACCCAGAAGTACATTTTCTTGATTGCTGCTGCACAGCCCAACTGTTACTGGAGAGCCTAGGAAGCTGTAAGTTCGCAGGAAGTGGCTCTGATCTACAACACCATCATTGCCCCAGAAACACACTGCTGTGAGATCTCAAGGTGACGAGCCCAGGTTCTAACAGTGGGAAGAGCATTTCCCCACTGTGTCCTCTGTCTTAGGGCTCTTGGCCCTCCTCTCCAGGGACTGTCAGTCTGGACGGTGGCCCATCTTTCAATCCGTGGGCTATTCATCCAGAACCTAGTAATAGAAGAGTATGGTGGAAGAGAGCTGCTCAGCTCATGGTGTACAGGAAGCAGAGAACAAGGGGAGCCCTCAGAGGAATAGGCCAGGCACAGCAGAGTCCTGAAGGCCACACTGCCAAGACACACTTCCCAAGAGGCTTCTGCAGCCCGTCTGTCTAGGATGAGGTTAACGCCCTCCAAGCCCATGGTCTCTCCAGAAGTCTCTTAATCCACTCAGCAGACGATTAAACTTCCTTGCACATATTGTGGTGGTGCTTCTCTGCTGTTTGTACTCAGGGTCTCAGCACAGAATCCCTGTTTACTGCATTTCAGACACCGCTGTAGGTGTCAGCACAGCCACACACAGGGCTGCTGAGCTGAGTGCTTTCGTCTCCTGCCTGAGCTGATGCCCTTCTTTGGGCACAGGCTGGCATCCTGGAGCAGCTCCCAGACACACCCCCAAGATGGAGATGGGATTCTCACCCTAGCCTTCCTCCCTGCCAGGCTGCCATAAACTTTAGTCAGGGGTTTTATGTTTTGTTAGTATAATTTTTAAATATACTGTTTCTAACAGTTTTCTATTTATAAGCAAGTTATGGAGATATGAGGTCCTGTCCACTTAACTCACCCACAGTCACTTTCCCTTATTGTCAATTTGCATTAGGGCTACATCTTCCCAAACTGTAGAATCAATATTGGCATCTGTTAATGACGGAAGTCCACACTTAGCACAGACTTTCCGTGTTCTCATCCAATGGTCTATTCTGTCTGGAAAACCATACAGGACACCAGGTACCCAAACTCATCGCAGGTCCTTAGCCCCTCTGAGCTGTGCCACTTCTTCACATTCCCTTTGGAAAACAGTGGTTAAGTGTTTTGCTGATACTCAGTTGGGATCTGCTTGAGATTTTTCATATGACCTGTGTCTGTAGCACCTCTTGCTGTCATGCTGCATGCACATATGGTCATGTCATGCATACAAGTGGTCACGTGTACATGTGGTCAGTCTGATTTCTCACCATGGAAGCCAAACACGATGGCTGGCCAAAGCACTGCCGGCCAGCTTCCTCCACCACTGGTCCTTTCCCTGCACAATGTACACTTTGAAGAAGTGATTCGTGCAGCCTGCACTTGGGGGCGGGTAACCTTCTGCTGCCGTGATCACACTCCAGATTGACTCTGTGTTGTCTGGAATTCTGCACAAGAGACATGAACACTTTTTCTGCTCGTTCTTTGATTCCACTGAATCAGCATAAATGCACAGACACTGCTTTAAACTTTGGGTTGCAATTCATTGCTAATTTATTTGTGGCTGATGTTATTCTACCCACAGTCCTTGGTAGCTGTGACAACTCTCATGCCCATTTGCTATCCCCCATCCCTGTGCACTGTCCCCCCTGATACCTACTTGCTTTTGGTAACCACAGAATGTCCAGACTCATGTCACACATTCTTTGCCTCAGTCCTGGAATCAATTTAAGAGGGTCTGGTTCTTTTATTAGTAACCCATAAGCTGGGTGCTGGATGTTCTCTCTGTACCCCAGAGGTCATTGCTTCTAAGTTTATCTTCACACTGAGCTAGAAAATAATGATATTTTCACACTCATACATTACCTGTCCAAGTGGGTCTATGTGCGTACATATCTAGCTACACTCAGTAAACCATGTATTTGTATTGATAAAGTCCAACCCACTACATCACCACATAGGTCACTGTAGCCCTCTGCTTTTGCACTTCCATGAGCTTTGCAGTGCTCAGACCTTCTGGGAGATCCTATCTTACCCAGAAAACAGTCTTTACAAACCAGCAGCTCCTGTGAGCTTGTACCATGCATGCACTGTTTCTTCCACTTGAGGAAAAAATTATTAATACAGAAAGAAGAGATAATGAAATGTTAAAAATAAACAATTATAATCAGGTTAGCATCTTGGTGGGTTTTTACAGTCTCCCAAATCATCAGTGTGCATTGGTGTGTAAATCCTTTACTGAGCAACAGTATAAAACAGCATAAATGGGCAAATTCCAGCACACAAATCACTGAACTAAAATCTTTTATATTTAGTAGAAATGAGACCATACCACACTATTCATTTCTTCACCAGTC
>PVIR01009737.1:0-52221 GCA_004026965.1 Petromus typicus | reverse complement strand
TCAGCTAGTTGTCATAACAGCAATCCTCCTAATTTCACAGATTAACACAAGTGTTTATTTTCATGGTCATTACCAGACTAAGCACAGTGAGTATGCTCTAGGAAGCTCTCTTCTGTGTGTAGATTGAGGACTTGAGGCTTCTACAGTCTTATAGAACTCCCATTTCCTAAGTTTTGGATTTTTCTGGATCTTGCCCACAGGTGAGTTAAAACAAAGAAAGACTAGAACATGAAAACACTTATTAAATGTATTTATGTAGAAGCAACATACCTCATTTTATTTACTTTCTATTAGCTAGAATTATTATTAGTGCCACTAGGAAATGTAGTCCTTGAATGCCCTACAACTTTCAATGATATGTACTTCAAGAAAGGTGGAAAATAAATACCAACTAACTTACAAATACATTCTTAGAGTCCATAATTTTATGTAAAGAAGCAAAGATATTTGGAAAGTTCTAAGTACTTACAATTCAAATCACTTCTATACTCAAGTAACATCTTGTGCTGCAATTGATGAACTGGTTCACTTCTCAAGAAATATGAAGCTCTAGGCCAGGGATTTAGTTCAGCAGTTTCAAGTGCAAGCTCCTCAGTTCGATCTCCAGTAACCACATACCACAGTGTCAAGCGTGGTGGCTCAGGTTTATAATTGCAGTACTCAGTGCTGGTCATGGTGGTTCATGCCTATAATCCCAGAACTCAGGAGGCAGAGGCAGGAAGACTGCTGTTAGTTTGAGGCCATTTTGGTCTACATAATGAGTTCAGGGCCAGCCTGACCTATAAAGTAAGAGTCTCTCAAAAACAAAACAAATATGAAACTCTATAAATATACTGTAGAAAGTCAGGAACTGGGCTATTTTCTGATGTAATGGTTAAGCCTAACTATCAATTTCATTGGCTTGAAAGCCACCTGGGGGATTTTTAAAGCCCACTTTTTAGTATCTAGGTGGGTAATGAAGCCATGACCTTATTTCTTCTCTAGTGTTCTCCTTCCTGGCCACAATGAACTAATCATTTTTCTTCCACCAGTCCTTTTTGTCATGATGTTCTACACTGCAGTCAGCCAATGGACTAAATCCTCTGAAACCCTGAGCAAAAATAAACCTTTCTTCCTTTAATTAGTATGTTGAATATTTAGCCTCTGAAATTAAAAACTAACATGCAAAATTAGTAGTAGAAAAGTGGAGTAGTTGTTGTAACTATATGTGACCATGTAGCTCATAGACCATTGAAACTGGTGTGCAAGACGGGTTAGAAAAGCTTTGAATATGGAGGCAGGAGAATGCCTAGGATTCTGTACACAGAGTTTGATGGATGATACTGGTTGTAGGTCAAAAGAGGAGAATGTCAATAGGCGTGTGAACAGTGAAGGCCAGTTTAATAACATTTCATTTAGGAATGGAGACGTCACTGGAAATTGTGCTAGAAGCTCTAACATGTTACACTTTGTTTTTTTAAAAAAAATCTACCTTTTACCCATGTCTTGAGATTTTGATCAAGGCTGAGTTTGAGGCCAACAAACTACTTGTGCAGGAAAAGGAAAGGTCAAAGTAGTCTGGCATTTAGACATGGCTAAGTAGTTTTAATTGGCTCTTGTGTAGAAACAGGAGCAAAAAGTAGAGTTGAAAAAAATGGAAGAATTTTGGGTCTAGGGAGAAAGGAAGTGCCTGTGAAATTGAGGCTAAGAAGGGTAGAGTTGCTACTAAGATCACCACCATCAAAAAAGATGCCAAGTACTCTGAATGGGGACAAAAATAAAGATGGCTTAAGATACAAATGCATAAACCTTTCATCTGAGAAGAGAGCCTGTTGGTTCCCTGCTCCAGAAGGCCTGCCTGAGGAATGATTCCCTGGGAGTCATTTTACTCTGCTTGGCTCCCAGGTGCTCAGAGCCCTCAGCAGCTCCAGTCTAAGAGAGGTCAGGCTGCTGATCAAGCTACTGCCAGAACTTGGCATCATCGACAGTATGCTGGTTTTACGGGCATGCAGAATACATCAATAATAGGATCATAGAGGCTTCCACCCACAATTCAAAGCAGGAACTGTGAGGCCAGGCAAAGAGCTCCTGAAAATTCAGTGCACAGAACTGCAGATAGTCTAAGAGAGTGGCTGTGTGTGATGAAGCCAGCAAAGTCATAGGCGTGAATGAGGATGCCCATGCCCTCTGGGAATCAGATCCTATGACTATGTGCCCTGGATGCTGGAGATAAAGTTAGTGCATGTCCTGCTGGGTTTTTGTTTTTCTCTGGTCCAATTCTTTCTGTCCCTCTATTCTTCCCTTTTAGAAGGAGAATGTTTACCTTGTGCCATATTTGGGATTAACTTTGTTTTAAATCTTACAGATGTTCATAACTAAAAATTTACTTGAGTCTTGGAAGAGACCTTTGATTTGTATTATTTGAGAAATACTGAGGATGGTGAGAATTGAAGAAAGGGATTATTGCATCAGTTGTAGTCAGGATTGTTATATCATGGTAGGAAGAATTATGGACTTGTGTTTAAGTACGGTTTATGGAAGCATGATTGAGTGTCAAGTTGACAAGGGGTAGAATATAATAGTTAAGGTTAGTTACCAAATTGATTGTTTTGAGACTCATGTAGGAGATTAGGAAAGCACGCCTTTGAGTGTGTATGGGTAGGCTGGATAGGTGTGATCTTGAGTACTCTGTCTGGTTCCCACCCTCTTCTTCTCTAGTGCTTTCTCCCTGCCCCATTTCCCAGCCACCATAATCAAAGCAACTGTGCCCCATCACACTCTTCTACTAGGACTTCCCTGCCCTGGAGCCAGCTTATCATGGATTGGAGTTTCCAAAACTGTGAGAAAAATTAAACTTTCTTTCCTTTACTTTAGGTGTTAATTGCAGCAACAAAAGCTGGCCAGTACATTTACCTCTTCAAAGTAAATGAAGATTTTAAGGGAGATTCTGTGCTTTGCAGCACTTTATCTACCAGAAGTCCCATCAGTACCGGAAGTGGAGCATGTAGATTGCACGTTCATGTTAAGCCTGAATCATTTTCATCCAACAGCCACATCTTATGTTTTATAGATTTTCTTCCTCAAAAGGAAGGGGAAAGCTACATAATTAGTTAGATAGTTCATCCCAAAACAAAATGAAAACCCAAGGCTTTTTTTCAAAAGGAGGAGAAAAGTTGTCATTAGAGGTGCTAGAGTATGAAGATTTTTTCTTTTCTTCTAATGATCTTTCCACTTGACATTTGAAAATTTTTCTATCTAATGTAATCAGATATAAGAAGTTTAAATTTAAGTTATTAACATAAAGGTTAACATCTACCTCTTTTGCATTGTCAATTGTAAATGCAAATATAATAGGTAACTAGGACAGGATACATTTGAATTGCCCAGTTGATATCAAGTTGCTTATTTTGAATGTCCTCTGAGCTTACCAGAAGAGAAACACAAGCTAGACTCTGGAGGACTGGAAACAGAGTCTGTCCCTCAAATACAAACTGGTTAAGCTAAAAATTAAATTACATGAGTATTTGGCAGGACCAAGCAAATGTATTCTACCCTATTCCCACTCTTCATGTCCAGGTTCTCGGAGCCCATATCTGTGGCATGCAGCATGTGGTGTGAGCCCAGCCCAGCTGAGTTCTCTATTAAGCAGCTGCTGTGCAGGAAGAAAATTTAGATATTTCTCTTTCCAGTTAGCTGAACTCTGAGCAGACAGGAAACCCATATGTTGTTTCTTACTTTGCACCAAGAAAAGCTCAGGGTGGCTTAGGAGGTTAGACACTGTCATATTACTCCCCAAAAGCCCTTATCACACTTTCTGGATGTCCTTCATTTGCAGTTGCCCTCTTTCTCCACCTACCAATCCAAGACCCCTACCTGTGTCCAGCCCAAACTCCCATTCAGTTACTTTGGTATCATAGCAGTTACAGAATATAAATTCAAAGATAGAATTAAATTTTGCAGCCCTGCAATTAGCAACACATGTGGCCTTTTTGAGCACAAGGTCTTGTACTACTGCACTAGACACATGCCCATTAATCCAGCCCCACTACGAACCAGTCTTGAGGAATAGTGCAGCTTTCCTACAATGAACATCTAAACAAACCTCAGCGCATCAAGCCTTGCAAGATATCTCTTTCAATGAAAACAAACAGTGAAGAAACCAGAAATCATTGAAAGAAATTTTGTTCTTTCTCTCTCTTATCCCTAACTCGAAGCAACCTATCACCTGGCCTTCTAGTCTATAGTTCTCTCTCACTAACACTCCTCTACATAATTGTATGTTTGCTTCTCACAATTTGAAGGTGAAATATGTGCTCTCTGAGCATATTAAATTTTTTCTCTTTGTTGTCGCCTCACCTTCCCTCTCTTGCATAAAGTCACTTGTGTAAAACAATTCAGCCTCATGGATTTCTTTCCCAATTTTCCCCATTTTACTCACTAATAAAATTTTTATTCTAAAGGGAAGCTCAGAAATTGCCGCAGAAGACAAGAATCACACACAATTATACAAATGACAGTAGGATCAGATAACAAATTATGAATATACATTTAGTATTGATATTTATCTCAAATGCACATCAATAATTCAACCCTCTTATAAATGAAGGAAGGGATTATTCACTCAGATTCATTATCTTTGTTCCCTAAAACACCTCTTGATATCAAAGCAAGCAAGAATAGCAATTTTATTTTCAGACTAAATAAATTTTAAGCTAAAACTGATTAGAAGAGCCAAAATGGCCACTATGTATTAGTTAAGGAAACAGTCCAGGGAGAGATAACAATTTTAAATATGTACCCACCAAATATTAGTGTACCCAGCTTCATAAAACAAACCCTACTATTCATAAAAAGTCAAATAAAAATAAACATAAGCATAATGAGTGACCTCAATACCCCACTTTCACAAATAGATGAATCTACTAACCAAAGAATGAATGAGGGAACATCAGAGCTGAACTATGCCTTCATAGGGATAGACTTAACAGACATCTACAGAGAGTTTTGTGCAACAGAATATCTATCCTTCTCAGCAGCATATAGGACTTTTTCCAACATATACTACATACTAGTACATAAATCCTATTTAAATACATGCAAAATAATCAAAATTATTCTATGCATACTGTTAGATCACAGCTCATTGAAACTAGAAATTAATCACTAAAGACACCACCGAAATTTTACAAACATCTGGATATTACATAACACAGTACTGAACACTCATTTTGTCACAGAAGGAATCAAGGAAGAAGTTAAACAATTCCTAGAATCAGGTGATAATGCCAGTACAATACACTAAAACCAATAGACAAAATGATAACAGTTCTAAGAGGAAAACTTGTTGCTGTGAATGCTCATATTAGAAAAATAGAACAAGCGGAAATAAATAACATAATGAAGTATCTCAGGATCCTAGAAAAACAAGAGCAGCCCAAACTCCAAACTTACAGGGAGGGAAATCATAAGGACTAGAAACAGTGACTAAAAACAAAAGCAAAAATTCAATGAACCAAAGAGCTGATTCTCTAAAAATAAGAAGACAAACTTTTCACCAAATTTCCCAGCAGAAGAAAGAAAAGACCCTCATCATGACAATTAAAAATGAAAATGATGAAATCACAAAGGACACTGTGAAAATGTAGACAATCATTGGTAACTTCTATGAAAATTTTTACTCTAACAAATTGAAGAATCATGAAGAATTGAAAGCGACCCGTAATCTTATGAACGACCAAAACTAAGTCAAAAAGACACACACACACACACACACACACACACACACTCACACTCACACTCACACACACAATCTATGAACAGTCTGATAGGAGGCAATAAAGATGAGGCAGCAATAAAAAACCTACCAGTAAAAAATTCCAGGACCTAATGAATTCATCACTAAATTCAACAATTTCGTGAGGGAGAATAAAATAGCACTATTTCTCAAAAACTTCAAATAAATTAACTTCTCAATTTCATTAGAGGGAAAAGAGACTTCCAAACTCATTTCTGAAAACTAGCATCACTTTTGTTCCAAAATGAAAAACAAATATCCAATTAAAAAATAAAATACAGCCCAGTCTTTTTAATGTGATAAGATGCTAAGATTCTCTATAAGATGTTGGTTATAAAAAGATGCTAGCCCTTAACCTCATTGCCTGAGCCCTTAAAAGAGACTCAGCTACTTTACAAAAAGGGATAAGAAAAAAAACTAACTTTCCTTCTGGACTAGAGCAAAGCAGACAACCATATTTTTACCTAACACCAAGAGCCATATGGCAAAGAATTATAGGTAGCCACCAGGAATTGAGAGTACTGTTTGACCAACAGCTAGAAAGCAATGATGTTTTGATCACTTTCTTGTCACTGAGAGAAAACATCCAACACCTGAAACTTCAAAGAGAGGTTTATTTTGACTCCCAGTTTCCAAAGATTCAGTCCATGAACAGCAGGCTCAAATGCCATGGCCACCCGGAAACAGTGCAAAAGGAGGACCCTAGGAGGGAGAGACACCCTTCCAGATCATGCTCCCAGTGAACTACCTCTTCTGACCAGGCTCTATCTCCTACCAGAACATTTATCCATGGATTCATCAATGGGTTAATCCACTGACAAGTATAGTGGCCAACCATCCAATCTCCTTCCACACACATGAGACTTTAAAACGGAGGACATTTCAGATCCAAATCACAACAAATAATATAAGCTCAGCTTCTTAATGTGCAAGAATATGAACCTCGCCCAATAGTCTGAATGAGATGGAAAAGAACCCAAGTCTTAGATAACAGCTTTGACCAAATTTTCTTTCTGCCTCTTGAGACCTTAAAAAAGATCAGCAAAACCATACTGTTCTTGTTCTCACAGTCTATCAGATAATAAATGGATGTTGACTTAAACAAATAAAAATATACTGATAAACAGAAAGCAACAAACCATCAAAAAGACCATAAAACATGACCAGGCAGGCTTCATCTCAGAGATACAAGGATAGTTCAACATAGGAAAATCAATCAATGTAATGTACTACGGAAACAAGGACAAAATCACATTTCAATAGATGCACAAAACCTTTTGATGAAATCTCAAATCCATTATGACAAAAAACCCTGACAAAAATGAAAAATGATTACAGAGAAAGGAATACATACTACTCCATGCCTTGTGCTCTGATCAAGGAGATAGATTCTTACCTAAGTTATAGATTACCTTAAAATTTTTTAAAACTAAAATTTTAGAAACTCTGATTTTTGGTAGGGGTTTTTGCATCGTTAGACTTTAGACATTTGTGACAGAAATCCCTTTAGACTTGTACAGCCCAGCAAAACTTTTGGGCTGTGAAATAGCATTTATCCATAGTACAGTGCCTTTCATATTAAAACATGCTTAGTCATATACCAAGTTAAGTGATGGGGACAGGAAACTTACCTACATAGACAAAAAAAATAACAATAATTTTTTGGGGGAGGACAGCAGTTAGAGTGGTACCACAGATAGAACCAAGGCCAGGCAAAATGCCAGCAAGGTATACAGAGCAAAAAATGTGGAAGATTAGAAAATCACGATGTTAGAAAAAGTAATAATGATGTTAGAAAAGTAACAATTACTGTTATATTTCTTGTGCTGTCTCTTCAGTGATGCTGTTTCATAACTTCCTATTTTCCTAGTTTGAGCTCCTACCACAAATCACTAGGTGGCTTAAGCAATACATACTTACTTCCCATGGATTTGTAGACAGAAGTTCCAGATCAAGAGGCCACAGTGGCCTCTCTTTGGTTATGTTTATACCTGGATTTTCCTCATGCATACAACAAAGGAGCAAGCTAGTAGCCATTCTTTGTGGAATGAGATGATATCTCAGTGTGGTTTTCATCCAGAATCTCTTAAACGACCAGTTCCTTAAGCCAATGTCTCCAAGATTTCTTCCTTACTGTTTTCTTTCTTTTTTTTTTGTCCAAATATTTTTTTAATTTTTAAATCTTTATTGTTACATTACATAAATGCATTATGATTGCACTCCATAATGGGGATTTGTACCAGTATAAGACACAACTTAATTCTCATTTTTCCCATAGCCCTTCCCACCCTACCACCCCCCCCATATACATAAAATTTGTTTCCTTACTTTTTTGTTACAATCTCATCATTTTTCCCCCTTCACCCTATTTTACATTGCCTTACTGTTTTCTTGAAATTAGCCAGCAACAAATGCTGGTGAGGCCCTGGAGAAAAAGGAACTCTTTTCCACTGTTGGTGGGAGTGTAGACTCGTACAACTACTATGGAGATAAATGTGGAGATTCCTCAGGAAACTAGGGTTAGAGATCCCATTTGATCCTGCTATTCCTCTGCTAGGGATATACATGAAAGAATTAAAATATTCATTTCATGGCGACATATGTGTCCTCATGTTCATAGCAGTTCAGATTGTGATAGCTAAATCTTGGAAACAACCCAAATGCCCAACACCTAGAGACTGGATAAAGAAGATGCGGTTTTCCTATAAAATAGAGTATTACTCTGCCATAAAGAATGATAATTTTGAGTTATTTTACTCAGATGGACGTTCCTTGGGGAAATACTCATAAGTAAAATAAAGAGGTCACAGATATGTAAATATCATATCTTTTCTCTGGTATGAGAAAATGATGGCAGAAATGAGTTCCAGAATGTATTATATATACTGTGAAATAGAAAATATTCAAAGGGAAACGGAATGTAGAGGTAAGTAATGAGGAGATAGAAAAAAATTATAATGGTTAAAAAAGAGAAACAAAGCTTATGTATATAGGAGGTGGAGGACTGTAGGTTGGGTAATGGAAAGGAATGAGAAAAAATGAGAACTAAGTCATGTCATGTACTGGTACAACTTCTCAACGCTGAGTGTGATCATGGTGTGTATATATTATGTATCAATAAAGATTCAAATTTTAGAAAAAGGAAGCAAGCTTTCTTAACTCTCTTCTTAAGAGCTCCACTCTCATGCTAATTGCCTCACCAAATCCCCATCTCTAAAGACCGTCGCATGGAGGATTTGTGTTCCTACACGTGAATTTGGTAGACACGTAAACATTCAAACTGCTGTAACTTCCCTCAACGTCCAAGTCGGCTGCTCTCTCTGGTTTGGGTTACGTGCATGATGAGAAGCTGAAATAGGCCAAGTGAGTATTCAGAATGCAGCAGTGTTCTAGAAGAAGTGAAGAACAGTAACCACATTAGACAAAATTCAGATCAGAACCTGAACTATCTACCATGCAGCTGTGAGGTTTACCTTCTAGGCACCTGTTTCCAGGATTACACACTTGCAAACACTCACATACAAAAACAAGGCCCATATTTCTAGCCTGTTCAAAGGAATGCATTCCTTAGTAAATCGTCTTTTTCATGTACAGCATTTATGAAAACTAATCATGCAGCTTTATTTTCTAAGAATTTACCTGTATGGGCACACTTCATTGTTACATAACAGTATTCTACAGAATTTATGTTGAAAGTTATTTTTTTTATTTATTGTGAACTAGGTATATTTTATATACACATCATAAACACACTCAATCACGCTCAACTTTGAGAGTTTGTACCAGGATATGACATGACTTAATCCTTAGTCTTTCTTATTCCCTGACCCACTCTACAACCTCCACCTCCAATATACATAAGCTCTTTTCCCTATTCTTTCTTACCATCACAATTTTTTTTGTCCTTGTTACTTACTCTTACATCCCATATCTCTTTGAATATTTTCTATTTTATAATATCTACCATACATCCTAGCAGTCATTCTTGGAACCTTTTTTTTTTTTTTTTTTGAGACAGGGTCTAACTTTGTCGTTCAGGCTGGCCCTGAGCTCACCCTCGAACTCACAGCAGTCCTCCTGCTTCTGCCTCCTGAGTGCTGGGATTACCGGCTGAGCTACCACTCTCAGCACTGTGGTATGTGGTACTATTGTTGATGGGCATAAGTGACCATACCCAGCATTGTTGTATGTGGTTACCAGGTATTGAACCAGGGCCCTTGAGCTTGACAGACATGTGCTGGAACCACTGAGCTAAATCCCTGGCCCTGGAAACATTTTTAAAAATATGTTCCTTTTGGGTTTGGGGAGTTAGCTCAGTGGTTCCAGTGCCTGTCTTGCAAGCTCAAGGGCCTGAGTTCGATTCCCCGGTAACCACATACAATGCTGGGTGTGGAGACTCATGCTCAGCAGCAACCAGTACCACATACCACAGTACCGGGTGTGGTGGCTCATGCCTGTCATCCCAGCACTCGGGAGGCAGAGGCAGGAGGATTGCTGTGATGTGAGTTTGAGGCTGAGCTCGGGGCCAGCCTGAACCACAAAGCGAGACCCTGTCTCAAAAAACCTAAAATATATATGTTCCTTTCCTCAAAATGTCTTACTTCTGGCCTTTGGATAGGTTGATCCCTAATCTCATGAGTATTACCCAAACTGAATAGTTTGTTGTTCCTGACTTGATCTCTTTTCTCTTCCTTAAGTCTCCAAATTTGACACCTTCTTCCTATCATTTATATTTCCCTTGTATTTAGTTATTATCTAGGCCTCTGCTTTTCTTCTCAATCACTCAAAATACAATGTGTATTCTTTTACTAAGCATTATTCTAAATATATACATTACAGGTCAAATAAAACTTCATTTTAAAACAAATTAAGACAAGGCCTAAGTAAATAAAAAGACAATGTTATTCTTTCCCAAACTGCATTGAAATCCTTCCATTTGTATTGGCTGCTTCTTTTTCTTTTATCTTTCCTTCTCCTTTACTTTTTTTGTTTCACTTTGTTTTATTTTTCTGTCTTTCATTCTCTTTTGAGGGGATACAAAGCAAGAGGAGTAAGTTCTTTTTAAAAATGTGATGTCAGTATGCAATGGAAGATTAAAAATCATATAATGCATTGAAAATATTTTAAAGACAATGTATATGCCTACAGCTTCAAAAATCTTAGAAGAGAAGGGAAACATGAAATTACCATATACAAAATATTATTACTTTTAGTTTTTCTGTTACTGTTATCCTTACCTATGCTGAATTTCTATCTCCATATATGAATCTTGCTGAACACCAAATCTATATGTTCACTGACCCCTAACACTTCTCTGCAAATAATTCAGTCATTAGAGGTTATTGATTTTATCCCCAAAGCCAATGATGAACTTCAGCAAAACAATTTTTAAAAATCAAATGTCAATCCTAAGTTGAAATGGCTTATATGTACATTTACACACAACACACACACACACACACACACACACACACACACACACACACACACACGCAGAGAGAGAGAGACTTTTTGCATCATTTCTCTTCCTAACACCCCATCTCAATTGTTTGCTCTCTAGGATTGGTAGTGCTCAGAAGTGAGATCACCCATCATTAGTTAGAAGTACAGTTAGTTAACAGATCATGAATTCTGGCTCTTTATGCTATGGTATTGCTAGACTAAACTAATCAGTGCAAATTAACACAATCTTGCAGTATCTTGGCAAAATGGAAACAGTTATAAGGTGTAAATTTCTATTAAAATTCTAACATAACACATACTAAATTAAAACATTTTACTTCTAATAAGCGTGTGTGCCTACCTCTCCCTTTGGGATTCACAACACAACATTTTTTTAGATGCTTGCTGTTTTCATTTCTTCCTTTCTTCTTTTTATAAGTTCACATTATAGGAAATAATTTTGCATTATAGTTTGTATGCAATTTCTTCTGTCAAACAAGTCTCTGATACAGCACTAGCTGTGTGACCTGTGAGCCTCAGTGCAAATGAAAACTCAGGGTCCCTTTATCAAAAACCTTTAAGGATTTCAAGACAGTGAGAACTACTCCTAGGATCTCCTGGATCAGAACCCACATGGAGCAATGTGGACTTCTCCACTGTTGTAAATTACTTCCTCTTCTGTCAGTGTCTCTCTTTTCTGACTTTTTGCCCTTGATCTAAAACCAAAACTGGCACTGGGTATACTTAAATGCAGCAAGAAAATTTTTTCTCATGGCATTTATAACCTGGTGGGACATAAAGTACAGTACCAAAAATTTACTGGGAAATCATCTTATTGTAAGATATCCAGTCCAGATTTGCTAGCTCTAGAGAACATTTGGGGTTTGGAAAAGTGTCTGTCCTATGAGGTGCTTCCATCTACCTAAGTGCCAAGTCTTTTGATGTGAGCTTATCCCTTGCGTAGATCAGACCCTGTACAGATTCCAAGTCTCCAACTCATACTGATGACTCAGAGGACAGGACCTATGTGAGCTAAGTAGTCCTGTGATACAAAAAGAAAGCCCACTGCATGGTCTTCTGAATGACAGTCTTTTGGTCAAGTCAGTGAACACAGTCAAGCAGGAAGAAATGCAATGGAAATTGTGCACAGTTCCACTTAGAAGGAATGCTATCAACAGGGTTTCAAAGACCTAAAAGAAATTCCACAGGATGTCTACAAAGCAGAATCTAAAATGAGTGCTCTGCAATCTTTCATCTGTATTGTGAATTTTCACCTTGCTAAAGCAAACCCATCACACATTTTCCTTATGGCTCCCTTCTCTCTACAGAGTCTTCTCAGCTAAGCGCCAAATTAGCCTTTAGCAGTCTCTTCTGCTCACCTCATTCTATGAAATTCGGTGGGTAAATCTCTCCTTTTTGGGAAGGCCAGAGCAACTTTTATTAGTTATTAGATAACAATCAATTTTTCTAAGTCTTCTTTTGACTTTCCTGGAATGTGGGAGTTTTCTGACAAGGCCAACTTCAAAATTAAATAGTTAATGAAACAAAACCAAATGTACTAAAATGTTGGGCCAGATTCACATTGACATTTATCAAGTATTTCAGTAACCACACATGTGGCTTCAGTAAAGCTTCTAACAGGAAAATAAAGTGATTTTTTGACTTTGGACAGTTTTCAGTTTCAGATCTTCTGATCTATCTTGTTTATTCTTGCTAAGATGTTGCTTTCTGCAAGTCATTGAATATCTTCTTTCATCATCGTGCCTTTAAAAAATGCAAATACATCTTTGTCTACAGGGCAGATGATCTTATCTCTCTTTTGCTTTTTAGCTATTTACGAATTATCTCCCTAATATAGTATTTCTAGTTGTAAAATCCCCCTAATATTCAAGTCAAAAAATATCAGCTCCAACTCTACTTTGAAGGTCTTGCTTACTTCCTAGAATAAAATCTTCCAAAAGTGCATTTGTAATTCAAAACTACTTCACCTACATTCTGTTCTGCAGGCTCTGTGCCTACTGGTACTTTTCCAAGACATGTGATTAAGTCATACATTCATCCCAGACACTCCCATGCAACATACAGCTACATTCCTTCCCAAGAAGAAGTTACAAGTGCCCACAAGTCACTAAAGGAGGGATATCTACCACTTAGGATGTGAGCCTTCATTTTTCCTGGTTGCTAAAAGAGAAAAATTTCCTGGCTGTATGGAAGAATAGAAGTTGGCTTACTCACCCACTGATGTATATATATATATGCTTCCCTCCCTTGGAAATCCTTTGATCCCAACTGGTTGTACTTGGAATTGATAAACCATTAATATTCTTGGAAATTTGCTTTATACTTCATCCTAGGGGTAAACTGGAAACAAAGCCTATGGTAAGGATTCTCATGCAAAGATTTATTGAGAAAATAATATCAAAAGAAGGAGAACAAGAAATGAAAAAAAAGGCAGATAGCTTTTTCCCCTCCTTTTTATTTTATCTATTGACAAATTATTATATCATGTCATAGCTGTAATTGCAAAAGTCCAGGGTGGAGGCTGAAGCTAAACAAAGATGTGATTAAAGCTGGTGTCTGGTTTCCACCTGACCCACAGGGAGCTCCAGACAAGGGTTACGCCACTCAGTTGATCCTATCTTGAGGCAAAGGGCCTGTATTTTTATACCCTGTATTAGAGTTCTGAGAAACAGACTCACTTCCCTGGAAGGAAGACTCTCGCTTAGCTGAAGGAAGTCTCCAGAGAAGGAGGCAGCTGTCCAGCGTTCCTAATAGCTGGGAGTTCAGTTTACCTTCCTTTAGGCGGATCTGAGGAGGACAACATCACTGTCATTACCATCTGCTTCTTACACTACTCAGACCTACTTAATTATCACTCCAGGTTCCTTCCTTTAAGGCATGGCTTCTCTCCAAATTGATATCACTTAAAAATTCTGGGAAAACTGAAAAATGGAAGTTAAGAGATCAAACCATAGTCCCAAGGGCTACTTTTCACTCCAAGCCTGTAACTAACACTAATTATCTTCCTCCCCTGCCACTCACTGCATATTTCTTCCCCTGGGTTGGTATTTGTGCTAATCTAGGTACTCTTTTTTGTGGCTACTCGTGCCTATGGAATCTGAGTTCTTTGTGAATAAACATATCCTTCTCAGGTTGTGGTTGCTGGGGCTGCATTCATACTTCTTTACACTTACAATTGGACATTGGAAAAGCTAAGAGATCTGAAGAAAATAAGTTTAATGGCAAAAAATATTCTGCCTGCCTTTGTAATGAAGTAACCCAACCCCCTGTCAGTAGCTGGGGTCAATTATTCTATGGTATATAACAATTTTCATAGCAGCTCACTAGTATACTGAAATGAGAACTACAAAGACAGTAGAGTGGAATTGCTTCTTCTCATCACTTTGAGGTGCCATCCAATGAGGATGGGATGCTACCCCTCAGGATGTGTTGTGTACTTTAAACCAATGGTCACTGTCTGCTTTATGTCTATCAGGTGGAGTACATGAATTTGAAAATCCAAGGGTCTAAGTAGAAATGGTACTGTAGGCCAGTTGTGGTTTGTGGTTCTCAATTCGGCAACTGTACATTTTGTGGTTCTGCAAGCTCTGTTTTCTCAGAGGGACTCTCCCTCTAAAGACAGAGTAAGAATTCCAATTAACACTGCTTGTCTGGCCATTTAGGGGCCTGCAGGTCAGTATGCCAGTGAGCTAAGGAGCATTCTCAATTACAAACTACTCAGATTTCAAAACCCAAAGGTCATTGCAAGAAATGTGCTGCTTCCTGAGTGTTAGGAAGTGCAAAGTGCAATGAAATAAAGATGTAACAACATGTATTACAACACTGAAAGCCATCAGAAAGCTACAAATGTAACTAATAGGACAGGTCCCAAGTCTTTGAGATTTTGTATTGTTTCATACATACAATAAGTATGTTACCAAAGCAAACATTTGTCACTTCTTGTTCAGCAGATCTATCAAATTATCAATAAAATGGTCATGCAGTTCTACAAAACATTCACATGTCCCAGCCCTCTCTAGTATATTTGTAACAAAGAGAGGAGAATGATTCACCCCAAGTGTGAGAGTACAGAAAAGTACCACTGTCCATCTATGTATGCATGAACAACTTCTGATCCTAATTTCTGATGGATATTGAAAAGAGTGCACTTGACCGGGGATTTTTAGCTCAGTGGTTCCAGTGCCTGTTTTGCTAGCGCAAGGACCCGGGTTTGATTCCCCGGTAACCATATACAATACTGGGTGTGGAGACTCATGCCCAGCAGCAATCAGTACCACAGAGCACAATGCCAGGCATGGTGGCTCACACCTGTAATCCCAGCACTCGAGAGGCAGAGGCAGGAGGATTGTTGTGATGTGAGTTGGAGGCTGAGCTGAGGGCCAGCCTGAACTACAAAGCGAGAGACTGTCTCAAAAAAAAAAAAAAAAGAGTGCACTTGTCAGCTCGATAGCTTTACATCACCTAAAGAGGCCATGATATTCTGTATTCATATAGATGCCACATTTCACACAGCAGCTGCAATTAAAGTTGTCATTAGTCAATTATCATCTTGTCATAAGCGCCAATTTTTGTAGGAAATAGACTAATGTATTAATTAGGGATATAATTACTATCACTGTGTCCCTCATACTTTTAATTTGTCAACTTCCTCCAAAGTGGTATTGTTTCCTCCAAAGTGGTATTGTGTTCCTTGTTGTTATTATAACAGAACCAATTTCAGGCAGTTCTATCTGGCTTCTCTGATTACAGCAGCTTTTTTTTTAGAGACCATGAAGCTAATTTGAATGTTCAGATTAAAAAGTCAATGTGTTCATTTGGATTGTTCATTCACAACTAGAAAAAATAACCACTAGATGAGCCTTTCACCAAATGAGCATGCACAGATGACAGGCCAAGATTTCTCTTTTTAATCTTATACTATCTAACTCTACTGTAAAGGACATGACTGATAAATTTTGAATCCTTAAGTAGAAAGATCATCTCAGACTGAGAGCTACAAGTTCTTGAAAGGTAAAAAGCACACCCCTTTCCAAAGTCGATGGTGACATAAGGATGTGGTAGTAATTCTTTCTGAGGGATGAACTCAATGTATCACTACTCTTTAATTTTTGGTGTTATTGAGTCTTTTCTCATGGAATTATGACTATTTCTTTCATTGATAGGCTGTATTCCCAAGGATTTCCTCAATATATAAAATGAGGCAAGAGCATTAGTTTCATTAGTACAGTCGTTGATGACTTTCTGCTCCCACATTTATGATCAGTTTAGACTGTGCACATTTGTTCAGCTATAGCATTATCTGAATGTCCTCCATCAAGTGCATATTTAAGTGTGTCAAGTGTAAAATCATCCATATTTCCATACTGCCAGAATAAGTAACTTCATAAATTCTATAGTCATTACAAGTCTACTTGAGGTAATAAAGCAGATAAGCCCTTAGATCCAAAGATGATTTTTAAAGAAAACAAAATAAACACACTTCCACTTCAGTCTGTAAAAAGAAGACTATACTGGTGAGATCCTCCTGCGGCTGTTAGATGTGTTCACATGTGATGCTTATGCACATTGTGTCTGGCCTGTGGACTCTCCAGAGAGTAAGTGGTCTAGGCTATCAGCTTTTTTTTCTACCTGAGTCACTCAGCAGCCTTGTGAGGATGAACTGACAAGTCCTGTGACATCTGGTGTTTCCTGGAGTATAACATAAGTAAATACGAAAAGTAAAATTCACAAGATTGAGAGACTGAGAGAATAACCTAAGGCCTTTAATGTTTAGATTTACGTTTTAAGAGCATAAGAAAAATAAAATCAGGACAACTGTCTAAAGAAATCATACTAAGTGCTACTGAGAGATAGATGGCTTCAAACTGAGCAGGTTGCCTAGAAAAGAAGTCATATGTATTCAAAAGAATCTCTGTAGTATGTCTTTCAGTAAAAAATTGTTGAATTCTTAATACAGAAGCTTTTCTTTTCCTTCTGTTTCCTGAGATCTGTCAAGGATTAGCCTAGAAAGCTTGGCTGTTAAAATAAAGGACTTTATGTGCTCAGTTTGCATTTTTTAAAGAGGTTTAAAAATTTTTTTTTTAGTTTATCCTCACGTGTTTGCAGAACATGGATTTACAGTCATCTAGGGCACATTTATTTACAGCTTATTTTTTAATTCTCTTCCTCTTCCCTCCCCCTCTCTCTGACTCCTCTAATTCCCCATCCCAAAATTTCACCCTTGTTGGTTTTAATCTTAGCTCATGCTATAACATGCAATGTTCACATTCATCGATGTTAATATTTACTTGGACATGGCTTAGCTTTAGTCTATATATTTCCCTTTCCTCTCCTCTTCACCCTCATCCTTGTGCCCAGGGACATATTCCAAGAGATCCATCTCCTTGTCCCCTCCTACCCAACCTTTATTTTTCTCTTTGTTTTTACATTGCCTCATTTATTTATTTATTTATTAAATTGAAATCTTTATTGGTACATTACATATACACATCATGATTGCACTCCATAATAGGAATTTGTACCAGTATAAGACACAACTTAATTCTCATTTTTTCCCATAGCCCTACCCACCCTACCACCCCCCCATATACTTAAACTTTGTTTCCTTTCTTTTTGTTATAATCTCATTATTTTTCCCCCTTCACCCTATTTCACTTTGACCATTTTCTATTTCACAAAATATAACATAAAATTTTAGAACTCATTTACATCTTAATTTTCTCATACCAGAGAAAAGATGTGATATTTACCTATCTGTGACCTATTTATTTCACTTATGAGGATATCCTCAAGGTATACATTTTTATATTCAGGTTCATGGTTAGCCTATGAGGTGGCCCTTGATAAATAAGTAAATTACAACTTCTCATGGTCTCTATTATATATAGTGGTGACACAATGAGCTATTGTTATTCATTGGACCAGACCACAAGAATGATGCCTTAGTGGGCAGCAAGAGCCCTAAGTCCTGTTATAGTCAGTGGATGTACCTTCAGGACACCCTCCTAAGTGACATAAATAGGTTACAGATGTATAATAGCGTACCTTTCCTTTGGTCTGAGAAAATGCAAATGCAAATGAGTTTTAGTATATATACTAGATATTGTGAAATAGAAAATATTTAAAAGGAAATGGAGTGTAGAGGTAAATAACAAGGGAAAAATATAATAGTAATGAAAAAAGGAAAAGCCTATGTATACAGGGGGTGGGGTGGGTAGGGGAAATGGAGAATAACGAGAATCAAATCTTGTCATATCACATACTGGTACAAATTCTCAATGCTGAAAGTGACTATGATGTGTATATATAATATATCAATAAAGATTTGAATTTAAAAAAAGAGTATTTGCCTTCAAATCCCACAGAAAATGAAAGAAATAATCATATGGGAAAATGGGTGCTTGAAAATGTCCCTTCTTAACACTCCTATCCATTTGTCCCCTGGAATGAATTCAGCCACAGATATATCCTATTCAGAAACAATCTACTTGTGTAGTTTCAACACAATATAACAGACAATTAGTATGTAAAAGAAACATTAAAAAGATTTTATTTTCCTTTTTTTCCATAAGAACCACTTAAAACTACAAAATATCATTAATTTTCTCTACTTAGATCAAAAGACCATTTGAACACATTTATTAAGCAATTGTTAGATGTTTTGCTGAAAATTATACGAGTTGATAAATCTAAATTAAGATTTAATCTATGTTTTTTATTATTCTAAAATGATGTCACTTTTTAAAATAATGGCTGTTCAAGAAAGATACCAAAAGTTATTGCTGGCAAGTGCTACTCTGTCTTGCAGAAGCTACTCCATGCATTGAGTTTTAATTTAAGTCAAGACTTCCTGTCTTAGTTACTTTTCTTGTTGCTGAGACAAAATACCTGACAGCCAAAGTTAAAGATGGAAAGGTTTATGATAGCTCACAGTTTGTACAGGTTTCATTTCATAGTCAGCTAGCTCCAGAGCAGGACAGAGCAGAGGAGAAACAGTCCCTGGCAGGGCAGGCAAGAGACAGCAATGCAGCGAGCCTGCTCCTTCCTGCCCCCTTATATTCCACCGCGACTACAGACCTAGTGATTGGTGTCATACATATCCAGGGTGGGGTTTCCAGTATCCGTACCCTTCACACACCCTACTACAGTCACATCCAAAACTTCCCACTTATGGCCATGTCAGACTTTGTTATACAAGCCATATCTTCATATGTCATACAACTTGTTTTTTTAGTCTTTGTGTGTCCTTCTGAATATCAAAGACTACTTTATTTTTGAGATTTAGTGTCTCACATTCCAGTTATGATACTTCTCATATTAGGTAACAACATTTAAAAATATTTCAATTCAGAAATTAGTTTCTTTTTAGAAGTTATTTGTTTGCTGCTTCTAATATTGGAGGGTTGTTCAATTAGACATTTCCATCATATCTTCTTTCTATTTTATTCCCAGAGATACTGGTATTGTCTTTAAGATCAAACTCTGGTTCAGTATTGAACCATGGTCTATCTAAATCAATCCTCTCAAACCCCTAACATGGAAGTTTTCACTGAGCTCTGTTCCTTAGATATCAGCAGATGATGTTCCTCAATCCTGACGTGTATCTGAAATAATCAAATCTTTAAAAATCTCTTTAATCTCCTGGTTTGCTCTAAATAGTTTTCACCTATTTTGAAAATCTGAACAGAAATGAAATCTATGCTGTACATGAAGAATCTGGAAGATATGGGGAAAGGAAATTCAAATGAATGTGGAAAGAAATCACAAAGAATGCAGTCCCAAGACCTATGTGCAGGAAAATGTGCACTAGACGTGAACGGTGTGGCTAGAAGTTTATGGCTGTCCAATTTATTAGTGAATTCCAAAGAAAACGGAAAAGTCTCTGTTTTGTATTGAATATCATTTGAAATAAATAGGCTATTGACCAGGGTATGAATGTTTTTTCATGCTAATAACTCTTCTATTCTGATGGCATATTTCGTGATAGGATTTGACATGTAATACAAACACATTTCCCAAAGCATGTAATATTCATCTCAAGTACTAACCATATTAACAGTGAGTGGTGCTGCTATTTTCTCCATTTAAAATCTGTGTTCTGCCTTACCAATAGCCACCCACTGGCTTTCCAAGGTGATGATCTATGTTGAATCATTAAGTAACAGTGATATTTTAGAATGTAGCTATATTGATCACCTGTGCTGGTACAAGTGTTATGAGAACTCCAAAGGTTTTGGGCAGCCCTGCCCCTTGGTTCTGCTTCCTCATGATCTCTCTTAGGCTGGTTGTGCTGACTTCCCACTGTTTTGCTCAGCAGATGTTCCGAATTCCTGGCATCTTCTATGTCATGTGGTCTCCACTGCACCTTGAGCTTCATCTCTCAACTTCACACACTGCCTTTTTAGGGGCTTAATACCAGTCTTCCAGACCTTGCTTAGACACATGGGTGGAAGTCTTCAGGACCACATAATTGTTGCATTTGGTATTGTTCTAATACTGGCATCACATGGATGATGCCAAGCTGTGCTACCAGCATGAGCAATAGCTGGGTCCTTTTGGAGCATAGATGCAGCATGCTTGCAGTGCCTGGATTGGCAAACTTGGTGAAACACTCTCTTGGGTATCCCTGAATGAGCAGGATATCTGCAGTTCTCTTCTCGAAGTGAAATCTGTCAAAGGAGTTTATCCTTTTATATCCATGCACAAGTGGCAAGGTCTGGCCAATTTCTGAAATACCCTAACAGGAAGGCCAGCTATGAACTCATCCACAAACCAAACCCCTGGTGAATACAGGACCTCTATGTCCAGTCATCTTCCAAAAGCTCTATCTTTGAACATATGATATTATTTTGAATTATTATCTCTTTTATTCTTTTTATCCCATATTAAAAATGAAGCCTTTGCACAGCAGGTTTTCCTAAATGCTAAGCAAATATATGGATAGATATTTTCTATTACAACATAAGCAATAATTAAAAATAAATAAAATCTCTATTTATAAATAAATAAAAGTAATTCAAAGAAAATATAAAGTGAACAACTTTCTGTTTAACTTTAAGCATTTCTTCAACCAATTCTCAAAGCATACTTTATCTAGTATTAAAACGGATGTAAAGAAACATCATAAAATAATGTAGTCTTCTAGCTATTTCTTAGCAGCTAATGATATTTTTAATATATATCCATTTTATTTTTCAATTTTTATTTTTACTGGTACGTGTTTGCAATATGCAATGTTTATATTCAACATAATAATGCCAACAATTTTACATCTAAACCATAATAGTAAGTTGGTGGATTAATAATACTAGATGTCTATTTGTAAGATTTGGGTAAGCTTTCCCTGAATGTATAAAATGATGCAGGTGGAAATTTAAAAATTCTACCTAATCCATTATAGAAAAATAACACAGTTGGATAGGGTTTACTGAATGATTTGACTGAAAAAGATCACACATGGATATAGGGTTATATTTCAATTTTAAATGCCTTGATTAGGAAGTATCCTTATTTGTAAGTTAATGAATTTATATTCTAACAGTTGTATTCAAGAACAGAATTCTTAAGTAAGACTGCAATAAAATGTACATACTTCCTACTTAGAAGTCATAATTCTGTGGGAAAGTATAAAGAAAATCGTGGGTCAGCAAATACCTAGTTTTACTTTCCCTGTATTTCAATTTAACCTACAACAAAAAGATCATCACTATGCTGATGCTGTGAAAATCTGTCGCTAGGTATAAGAAGAAAAGTTAAAATTCCAGGAGGGCCTTATCCTTGCTTTTGCCTTTTACATGTCTAAGCATTCACAGTGGAAGGATAATGATGAGCTATTCCAACTAGCTATACTTGATGGCTCCCACAAAATGCCCATGGCTCAAAACATTCTGTGGGTACATCCACCATCAGCAGATATCCAGCCAAGAGGAGCTACGGGGCACAAGGCAGGGGAGTGCTCAACCTACTCCCAACTCACACCAGAGATTAGTCTACCTAACCTGCTAAGACTTAAAAAGGCATACATGACACTCCCTCAGTTCCACACAGGTATCCAAAACCAACTGAAACATAAGAGGTTAGAGGAAAAGCAAGATGTATGACTTTTACTGTTAAAATTAATGTTGAAAAATATAGCTTACATACAGGAGAAGCAAAGATCTTTGCCTAAATTCTCACATCAGGTCTAGAAATAACTTCTCTGGAGAGGAGTGTGGAAGGGAAGAAAGAAATCGAGGTTATTATAAAGGAAGATTCTTTCAGATAGAAGGAAATACCAGAAATAAGAAATAATAGTTTATCCAGAATAAAAAACCTCATGCACACTCCCAATCTCTTCCTGGATGATAATACATGATGTCAATGTACTAATTCTACAAAGGGGTTGAAGTACTCAGAAACAATATAAGCAGATAGTATTGCTGAGACTCAGTTAATTTAAGTCATTCACACATGACTCTCCCCTTGACAAGAGGGCCTCGACAGTTACAGGATGCTAGTGCTGCATGTGAGAACAAACAGATTCAGTTTGAAAAGAAGAAAGCGTTCTATAGGTAGATATTGGTGACCATTGCATAATAATACAAATGTACCTTGGTCCAAGTACTTTACACTTTTAAAAAGATAAATTTGATGTTGTGTATATTTTATTTCAATAGAAGTAATTTTCAAAAATCAACACAAGAAAAATTTTTTAAAATCAAGTAAGACTACCTTGATTTTCCTAGTTATATATGCAACAAATACTCTTAGTTTTATAAAACAGTTGTTGCAAACGCATTCAAAAGACAAGTAATATTCTTAAAGGTAAGAAATACATTCTATGATAATTTTATATATCAACTTGACTGGGTAAAAGATATCCAGCTATTTGTTCAAACATTATTTGGGATGCTCCTGTGAGTTAGTTTGAGGTGAGATTTACATTTAAATTGATAGAATAATTTTAGGATAGTGTTAATTTAAAATTGATTATTTAAAAATAGAATTTGTTACAATTAACATTTATTCATTTCCTAATGGGAAATGTTAGACACTACTGGAATAAATATTTCCAAAACTAACATTAAAAAATTGGTAGTCTCTGACTAAGGCTCTTTGCCCTCCATTTTGTGCAGTTATTCGGAGACCCGAGAAGAACCCAAGGCTGACGCATGGCCTGAGGTGTTCTCCCTGCAGAGCAGCTTGGCTTCAGACTTGAGCAGCAGCATCTGCTTCTCCTCATTCTACAGCAGACTCTGGGACAACAACTGCCCCTCTTTCGTGGCTCTCCTGTGACGAGTTTGCCCACATCACAATTTGGACTCATGAAGTCTCCACAATCATTTAGGCCAGTTCCTTACAATAAATAAACCACTATGTATCCTCTTGGTTCTGTTTATCCGAAGAGCCCTGACTAATACATACACAAGCATGTGTATATAGACACAGATAAACACACACTTATAATTTATGTAAAAATCCATTCAGTAGTCTACATTGTTTTCTTTCCCAGATGAACAGTGTCTTTCATCTATACATACTGCTTTAGTTTATCTTTTCAATGGCTGAAAAAATTTCACTCTAATGATTGTTTTAGTCAGTCTCTTATCAATGGACATGGATACAAATTACTTGAAAAATATTTGTACAAGAAATGTTTTCTCTACTCTGTGACTCATCTTTTAATTTGAAAATTATATATTTTCCAAAATAAAAATTTAAAAATTTTTGACAACACAATTTATTCATTATTTTAACAGATCATGCTTTTGATACTGCTTAAGGAAATGTTGTCTACTGCAGAGTTCTGAGCAGTTTCTCTTGTACTCTCTTCCAGGAGTTTTATATTTTTAGCTTTTGTATTTAGGCTTATGACACATTTTGAATTAAATTTTCTATAGAGCCAATACATTTTGTATATAATCTAGAGCTTCAGATTCATTTTTTCCACTTGGATTTAAGTTTTCCCAGTAGTACTTCTGAAAAAAAATACCACTTTTTCCATTGAGTTGCTTTAGAATATTTGTTGAAAATCACTTCCCCAGTGTAAACGTAAAGAATCTGCTAACGCTCAACAACCACGCTACACACCAAGATACCTGTCAAGAAATTTTTATTCAGAGGTGAATGACTCCTGTATGGAAGCAAGACAGGAAGCCTGGAGCAAGAGAAGAAAGGAAGAGGGCCCAAGATTTGGCTCAGTGGTTCCGGCGCCTGTCTTACAAGTGCAAGGGCACTGGTTCGATCCCCCATAACCACATACAAATACAGGACATGGAGACTCACACCCAGCAGCAATCAGTACCACAAACCACAGTGCCGGGTGTGGTGGCTCACGCCTGTAATCCCAGCACTTGGGAGGCAGAGGCAGGAGGATTGCTGTGATGTGAGTTGGAGGCTGAGCTCAGGGCCAGCCTGAACTACAAAGTGAGACCCTGTCTCAAACAAAAAAGAAAGGAAGAGAGAGAGAGAGACAGTGACAAAGGCAAAAAATATAGAGAGAGGGAAAACAAGCAGTATTATATAGACTGAGAGTCAGAAGGATTTGCTTCAGAGCTGGGTTGCGGTAGCTTAATTTATCAGACGCTATATTGTCTTTTAAAGACACACCTTGCAGGAAGTTCATTTCCAATTGCTTCTAGCTGGTGTGGATTCTGGGGAAGGGAAACTTTACGGCCAGGGTTGGAGCTGAGCAGAAGGGGGAAGAACCAGATGGCGCTTAATATTTCTAACACTGTAACTCCTCTAATAGCCAGTGGATCACTCTGTCCAATAGTATACTATCTTGACAGTTGTAACTCTAAGCCTTGAAATGAAATAATTTACTTCCTCAACTTTTTTCAAATTTGTTTTTAAAACTTCAGGAGCTTAGCACAAGCATAAGCATTTCAGGGTCCACCTGTGGTTTCCTTCCAAGTCACTGCCAATTTTGATCGGCATACACTAAACCTACGGATCAATTTTGGAATACAGAGCTTTAGGATTACAGAGACTTCAAATTCATCAGAACATTTCTCCAGTGCTCAAATGTACACTTGAGTTTTCCTAGAAATATGGGGACCAGTATACTCTATGGGTCTTAGACATACTTTATTAGTTTTACTCTATTTCATGTTTTGAGGCCACAAAATTTTGTACATTGTTTTTTTTATTGTTAGTTTATATAGGTGTAAATTGAATAATAAGCTTGTATTCAAAGAATTTGCTAAATTTTGGTTCTAGAAGTTTTTTGAATATATCTTGATAGTTTCTAAAGATACAATCATGTCATCTGGAAATAAACTCAGTTTATTGAGTTTATTTATTTAGTAGCTTAGTTTTCTTTTGATTCTGCATGCTCTTGTTTTATTTCCATACTTTTCCCTACTGACTACAACACTGGATGAAATGATAAACACACATAGTTATACTGAACAACTTTACTTTGTCTTTTAACTGCAGGAATCAGTCCTATAGATACCATGTTGCTTGTAGATTCATATAAGCGTACCTACTTTTCAGTTTGAAGGAATTCCTATCTGTACAAAAGTTGCTAGATAACTTTATCATTAAGGAATTATCTTAATTTTGTTCTGCATTTATTGCAATAATAAACCTTTCTGGGCTGGGGAGTTAGCTCAGTGGTTCCAGCGCCTGTCTCACAAGCGCAAGGACCCGGGTTCGATTCCCCGGTAACCACATAACAATACTGGGTGTGGAGACCCACACCCAGCAGCAACCAGCACCACATACCCCAGTGCCGGGCATGGTGGCTCACGCCTGTAATCCCAGCACTCGGGAGGCAGAGGCAGGAGGATTGTGATGTGAGTTTGAGGCTGAGCTCAGGGCCAGCCTGAACCACAAAGTGAGACCCTGTCTCAAAAAAAAAAAAATAATAATAATAATAATAAACCTTTCTACATTAGTGGCTGATTATTAAATTGCAATGCTTGATTTAAAAATGTTAATCCAATCTTTTATTTGAAAGATAAATCTGAGACAGTAATAGCATATTGTCCTCAGAAATAACTTAAATCAATTTCCTTAGATTTTTACACTTGTGTTCTTTAAGGATATTTGCCTATGGTCTTCATTTTAGAAATCTCTTCGATTTTGCAATAAAGTTAGCAGTGGTCATTTGAAATGAGTTAGGGGGTATTTGCTACTATACTTTTAAAAAATTTATTGAATGTGTATTTTTCCTTCTCCAAGATTTAGTAAAATCCCATCTTAATGCTGTCTGGTACTAGCATTTTTTGTAGAAAATAATTTATTTACAAATTGAATTTCTTTACTGGAGTTAGACACATTTCAAATTTTCCTTTAAAATATTTCAAAATAAAATTATATATTAGGAATTAGGGAAATTGATAGTTCTAACATGGGAATGGGATCAAGAGAAGAGGGTTTAATGGAAAGGAATAATAAAATAATTAGGGTGTATTATGTATGTTATTCAACCCTCACAAAAATGCAAATATTATGTCTTCAAAATACATACTAATAAAAAATTAAAACTAAAAAAAAAAACTATTTCAGTAATGTGCTTTCTCTCTCTCTCTTTTTTTGAGATAGCTTTTCACTTTGTAGTTCAGACTGATCCCAAACTCACTATGTAGTCCGTGTGAGCCTCGAACTCACAGCAATCCTCCTGCCTCTGCCTCCTGAGTGCTGGGATTAACATGTGTGAGCTTACACACCCCACATTGTGGTAACCTGGGATCGAAGTTGGAACCTCGCACTTGCCAGGCAAATACCAGAACCACTGAGCTAAATCCCTGGCCCAGTAATGTGTTTCTTTCAAAGAATGTGTCAACATCACTATGTGAATTACTGACATGATGTTTTAATGTCTGTGGTGTCTGTAGTGCTGTTCTCTTTCATTCTTGATACAGTTTGTGTGTTTTCTCTTTTCTTGATTAATATGGATAGAGATCTGTCAATTTTATAAATATTTCCAACATTCACTTTTTGGTTTAATTTCTGCTCGATCTTCATTAGTTTTTTTCTCTACATTGCTTAAACTTGTTCTTATTTTCTAGCTGAAAGTAGAAATTTAGATCACCATTAATTATTCTAATTAATGTTTATTAATTTCTTCCTTTCTATAATTTTTTTTTTTTTTTGAGACAGGGTCTCACCTTGTGGTTCAGGCTGGCCCTGAGCTCAGCCTCCAACTCACATCACAGCAATCCTCCTGTCTCTGCCTCCCGAGTGCTGGGATTACAGGCGTGAGCCACCACGCCCGGCACTGTGGTATGTGGTACTGATTGCTGCTGGGTGTTAGTCACCATGCCCAGTATTATATGTGGTTACCAGGGAATTGAACCCAGGTCATTGCGTTTGTAAAACAGGCGCTGGAACCACTGAGCTAAATCCCCGGCCCCAGTTTTAAAGAATTTATTAATTAAAATTACTTGAAAATTTCCCAGATATCATTTACTTACTGATTTCCAGATTAATTTTACCATAGTCAAAGAATATACTCTTTCATTTATATTAAATTTGTTATTATTTTATGCTTCAACAAATGGTTTGTCTTATTGAATGTTTCATGTGCACCTGAAAATAATTAAATCTCCTAATGTTGAGTGGAATGTTCCACAAAAGTTCATTAGGTGTGTGTGTTGGTTGACAGATTTGAAACTATTATAACATTATTCATGTTCTGTCTATTTTCTACTACTTTTTAAATCATCTGTTAGTTTTTTACTGCAAGTGTAGAAGAACTTTCTTATTAATCAAATATATATATTCAGATTTATGTCCACTGTATCTCTGGTAATTATATTTGTTCTTGTGCTGACTTTGTCTGATATTAACATGATCACATCAATATCTTAGGATTAATATTGGCATGCTACATCTCTTGTCAGCCTTTACTTTAAACCTATCTATATGTTTATGTTTAAAAAATATTTTTATAGACAATATATTAATTGGTCTTGATTTTATGCCTGGTCTGACACATCTCTGTAATGATATGTCTTGTGCTTGAAAAGAATTATGAATTTTGGAATGGCTCTTTTGGTGAATTAGTATAAGAACTAACTTATGATGTGAAAATAGCTTTTTGCACTGCACACTATAAATTTTCAGTAGTACCATTTGTGCAACTATATCACTTTTTCTGGCAAGTTTCCAGCCAAGTTTCAGGAGGAGAGCAAAGACAAACATCTGAGTGTTAGATGGTGTCAGAAGGGCCAGAAACAGTTATCAAGGACACTGCTAGGAGAGTTGTAAGTCAGAAATCACCCTAACTAGAGTCCAGTACACAATAAAACATTTTTTTCCCAGAAAAATTTAACTGGATAAGCACATAAGTAAACCTTGATAATAAAGTCATTTCATACAAATGCTAGGAAATGATAAGGTTACATGATTCCTTCACATTTGTCTCAAGTTCCAATGTTGTAATGGTAAATATTATCTTATGATCGAATATTTCATCAGATCTTTGCTACTCAAAACTAGTTCATGGCTTTTGAGTCACCATTTGGATTCCATTTAGGTTACATTTAGTTAATAAAGGAATAAATAGCTGAACTCTGTTTTGCCTTTTATGTCACATTCTCTTTGCCAAACATTCAAGGCCCCGGAGGGTCACTTCAGCACAAACTGTTGCAAATATCCAGAATAAATGCTGATTCTGTAATCTCTTCTTGTGTAATAAGACTCTGGAGAGCTACCTTGTCAGAGCTAAGACCCGTCTCCCTGAACAAAACCTGCCATTTGTTATTGCAAAATATGATTGACGACAACTCGTAATTTTAGGGTACATAAATCAAAGAAAATACTTCAGATAATCTTCCGGAAAACAGTTCTGGACCCCAATAGCCACCTTTATCTACATCTCCATTCCTCTAAGACAGTTAAATTGTTTTTTCATATGTAGAATATTATCTCCCCAGAACACTGCCTACTTGTCCCTCCTCTAATACAAACACTGATACTTTAGAGCAGCTCTCATCTTCCCCACAGCTAAGTTTGTTTTCTCCTCGGGCATCATCACCACTTCTACTTCAGATGGAGCTAGAAGGTCCCGGAGCGTTGTTCACACTCCCAATCCAACTGCTATGATTTAGAAGAGTGTGTTGTTTTATATTTTCCTGAGAAAGCATGCCTCCTCCTTTGAAATAAACACAATACTTTTAATCATTTAAAGACATCTTTGTTTGGATGGGGCATTTCTAACTAGAACAACACAAACTCTAGCCAAATAAAACCAAAAGAGAAAATTGCATCTTGTATTGAGCTCTCCCATACCCTGTGAGGATCGCTCCCACCCTAGAGTATTTCGGGCCTGTCATTGTTGGTCAAAGCTTGGGAAGGTGAGGAAAAAGAAGGGGTACTAGAGAGGGACAAGAATTCCTTGACTCCGAACCCTAAGCAACTTGAAAATGGTATAAAAACACATCCTATGAAAGAGATTTTCCAGGTAAACACTAAAAGGAACTGCATTTGTAAAGAAACTTGCTCTTGAATGGAGAATTAGCCCGAGTCTTTGTGTTATCCATGACAGTACAACAAACCATCACATAACCAACATGGTTATCTAAACAACAACCACATATCAGTTCCTGATTCTGCTGTCTGAGGCGGAACAGTTTGACGTTCAGTCAATTTCCTCTGTAGTCTTTCATTCCTTCCTGTGTCAACTGAGGAAGCCTAGCAAATCCAAGATGGTTTAATTCACCGTCTTTTTTCTGCAAATCTCCTCAGACTATAACTATCACATTTTCTTGTGATATTACCTTTATTCTTCTCCTTCTTCCCTCCTTTGCTTTCAGGTGGGATCTTCTGAACTTCTATGTACTATTCTGGGGTTTTGAGCAGAGACATTGTCTTGCTTTTTTGAAATATTAGGAACTGAGTCCAAGACCTACACATCAAGTTAAATCCTCAGCCCTTTTTCATTGCAAGATAGGTTCTCACTTAGTCACTACCTTGTCCGAGCTGTGTTCAAACTTGTGACCCTCCTGCCTCAAACTCCCGGAGTGCTCAGGTTACAAGTTGTGTGCCAACACATCCAACTCTCCTACAGAACCTGGAAACTCCACCCGCACTGTGTTCCCAGCCCCTCCCCATCATCCTTGCATTGCAGCTGCCGTGGAACCCTTCTGAATCCCAACTGCTCCCATTTGACTGTTCCTTCGGCCCCACTCCTACTGAACTTTACAGACTAGAACTCAGTGGCCTGAGAGTAAAGTTGTCTTGTTTATAGTTTAATTCTCAGGATCTGGCAAAATACCTGTAACAGAAGTGATGAACATGTACCCATTGAGGAAATATGATGCAATATGATGCAAAATTATGGGTTGATGAAATATGAGGCAATATGATGCAAAATTATGGGTTGAAACCAAAAATAGAAAATGCATTTCAGCCAATGGAACTTCCACAAATAAAGAACAGAAGTCATTCAAAGGCATATAAACTTTATGGTTTCAAATTATGAGTCATTATAATGAGGTCATTGAAGTATTTGATAAAGTCCATTGTTTCATAAGAATATTGACTGAAGCAGGTTTTCTCAAGAAAAACAAAAAATGCAGAATAAGTCACTTAATAAAGAGATGAAATAACATTTTAGGTAGTTTTCCATATTTCTGAGTTTATGAAACATCTAAGAAAAGCATTTTAGGATGAAGACAGTTTTTTTGGGTTTTTTTTCTCCTCTAAGCTTTTTTGAACTGTTTATATGATCAAAAGTTAAACTCTTACTTCTTAGTTTCTAAATACCATGTTACATAGAGCAAGGAATAGAAAAATATGACCAGTAAAATGCAGGAAAATGATTTATCATTGTTCAAACATTTAATTTTATAATCCATTAAAACTTATAGAACTGCACTTCTACCAACTGTATTTTTATCCATCCAACAAAGATACTTCCTTCAAACCTTAGCTAATTTAGTAATAGTTCCAATAAACCCTTCAGAGACCTCTGACTACATTAGATGGTATTCTTTTGCTTCCCTAATATTCACTATCTCTTCTATCATAATTTACACTTCTTAAAATTATGTTTATTCACCTATCAGACCACACCCTCTTGGGGTACATAAAGGCTACCTAATGCAAAGCAGGCACTCTGCAAAGGTTTGTGAAAGAAAAGGTTAATGATTTCACTGGTCTACACTCCACTAATAGTGGAGAAGGGCTCCTTTCCCCCCACAGCCCCACCAACATTTGTTGTTGGTTGATTTTGTGATAGCAGCCATTCTTTCTGGAGTGAGATGAAATCTCAGGGTTGTTTTCATCTCACTGACCAACGGTGAATATTTTTTTCACTTGCTTATTTGTTGCTTCTACTTTTTTATCTGAAAAATATCTGTTTATTTCATTTTTGAACTGGATCTTTAAATTAGGGGGTGATTTTTTTTTTCAAATTCTTTATATATTCTAGATAGTAGTTCTTTGTATGAGGAACAGTTGATAAAATTTTTTCCCATATTGTCAGTTGTCTTTTCATTCTGTTTATGGTTTCTTTTACCATGTAGAAGCTTTTTAATAAGATAAAATCCATGTTGTTGATTCTTTCTGCTAGTTCTATGCTACTGAAGTTTTATTCACAAAGTCTTTTCTTATGCTAGTGTCTGCAAGAGTTCTACCTAACCTACCTTCCAGCAGATTCAGTGTTTCTGTTTAAAATTTAAGTCTTTAATTCACCTTGATTTTAGTTTAGTACATGTGGTGCAATATATAAAGCTAGTTTTAATACTTTACAAGTTGAAACCCAGTTTTTGCAGCACCACTTATTAAAGAAGTTATCTTTACCTTTGAAAATGTTTGACTCTTTTGTCAAAGATAAAGTGGCTGAATATGTCTGGAATTGTTTCTGCATTTTCTAGTCTGTTCCATTAATCTCCAGGTCTATTTCTTTGCCAGCACCATGCTGTTTCTATCACAATGGCTTTGTAGTATAGTTTCAAGTTGAGGATTGTCATACTATCTCTCATGTCTCTGTTGTTTAGAATTGCTTTTGCATTTTAAGTTTGTTCTAGTTCTAGATAAATTTTTGGATTTTTTCCTCTATTTCTGTGAAATATACTTTTGGGATTTCATTTGGGATTGCATTAAATCTATATAGCAGATTTGGAAGGATGACCCCTTTCACAATATTGGTTCTTCCTGGTTTTACCCAGGAATAAGGAATGTCTTTCCATTTTCTGATATCATTTTTGATCTATTTTTCTAAAGTGCTGGAGTTTTCAAAGTAGAGGTCTTTTATTTCATTTGTTAGATCAGTTCCTAGATACTTCATTTTCTTATATGTCATTTTGAAAGCAATTGCTTCTCCAATTTCTTTCTCAGTGAGTGTAAGAAGGCTACTGACTTTTGAGTATTGACCTTATATCCATCTACTCCACTGAATCTGGCAATTAAGTCTAGCAGTCTTTTGGTTGAGTTTAGGGGATCTTCTGTACAGAGTACTATGTGAACAGCAAATAATCACTGCTTAATGTGCTCCTTTCTTTATTTCTTTTATTTCTTTCTTATGCTTAATTGCTATGGCTAATATTTGCAGCACTATATTGAACAGGAGTGGTGATGGTGAATATCCTTATCTTTTTCCTGATTTTTGCATGAAAGATTTCAATTTTTGAACAGTTAGTATGATATTGGCTGTTGTTTTCTCATAAAAAACTTTTATCAGGTTGAGATAAAGAACACATATTCTGACTTTCTGTGGAGTTTTTGTTATGAATGAGTGTTGAGTATTGGTGAATGCATTTTTTTGCAGCTCTTGAGATGATCAAATGATTTTTGAGTGAGGAAATTAGTGTGGACATTCCTCAAAAAACCAAGATTAGAGATTTCATTTTGCCCTGCTATTACCCTACTGGGCATATTTACAAAAGAATTAAAAGCATCATACCACAGTAACAAAAGCATACCCATGTTTATAGCAGCAAAGTTTATAATATTTAAATATTGGAAATAGTCCCAAAGCCCATCAACTGGTGTGTGGATAAAGAAGATATATTTTTAAAGAAAATTGAATACTACACAGCCATATAGATAAACATTTATAGCTAAATGGATACACCTTGAGGCCACACTTGTAAGTGAAATAAGTAAGACACACATGTGTAACTACCATTTCTCTAATATGAGTAACTGAAGGTGTGAAATCAACAATGTATAATAGGTATTGAGAAATAGAAAGAAAATGTTCAAAGAAGAAGGAGAACTAGGGAGGAGCAGCATGAGAAAGCAAAGAAGGAAAATAAAATATTTGATAGTAAAAAGGAAAAAGTGTAAACAAAACTTATGTATATGGGGGGTGGGAGACTGAGGGTAGGGCAGGGGAACAGGAAGAAGTAAGAGTCAAGATATGTCATCTACAGGCACAAATTTTCTATGGTAAATGTGATTGTTACATATGCTTAAAAGGTACAATGAACTCAATAATGAAAAAAAGAAAAAGATTGATGGGCAATACACAGTTACATCCTGCATGATATGGGGGCATTGCATGTCATAACATATAGCTCGAAGGATTCTGTGACTTTCTTTTCATTTTTCACTCTTATTGCCTACTTGTGTTGTTCTGCTTTTGTCATGGCATTTTTAGCTACTATTTTTAGCTATTACATTCTAAGTACAAAAACATTAAAAATGCTAATTATTGACAATGTCAAGATATCCTGTTGTGGGGTTGCAGATTTAGCTCAGTGGTTCCAGGACCTGCTTGGCAAGCACAGGGCCTGGGTTTGATTCCCAGTGACCACATACACAATGCTGGGCATGATGACTCACACTCACCAGCAATCAATACCACATGTCACTGTGCCAGACATGGTGGCTCATGCCTGTAATCCCAGCACTTGAAAGACAGAGGCAGGAGAATTGCTGTGAGTTCCAGGCTTGCCTGAACTACACAGCAAGACCATGTCTAAAAAAAAAATGTATACTTTTATCACATAATATACAGAAAACTTCCCATCATGTAAATTATTTGGCAAAGCTGGCAATAGTTACCAATCATTCAGCTAAGCCATATATTTTTTTGCTGAAAAATCCTAAATTTTAGTCAAAATTAGCCTATTAATGTGAGTTTTATGGGCTATGAAACCAGAGAAAAAATTTACAGGAAATACTGATATATCTCAAATGCATATACTAGCCTTGAAATTTAATATCAGTCTAAAACATTTGTTTAAGGAAAGTAGGCATGCCTTAAAATATTCAATATACAATTTTACAAAAAGAATTCTTAGTAGGATATCTCGATCCTTTAGGGTTATCAGATATTTACATTTTGGATTAATAAATATAACCAAGTAATTTCTTTAACAATTTTTACCAAATTATCTATAAGGCTATATTGATTTACTGTCCTTTCAGTAACGAACCAAATCGTGTTCCATATACTTGTTTACATTTGTTACTCTTGCTCTTTAAAATCATCTTTCCCATCTAATAAAAAATATCTTACCATATCTTGTTTGTTTTCCATTACTTATCACTGATCATCATCTTTTTGCACAATATATGCCCATTTATACTTCATAGTAAACTGTCATGTGCTGTTGTTTCTTAACATTTACAGAAGAAGACCTGATGTCAAAGTTTTATGATGTTTAATACTGTAAGAAAAAGAAAAAAGATCACCTGTTTTGTCTTTTTAGCTTTGTCTATGGTTTATTCTGTGATGCACATTTTGAAGTATGATGGCACTGAAGATATCTTTCCAATTCCCTATCTTATCTCCTTACATTCCTTCCTCCTGAGTTCATGGGACTGAATCTTAGATAGAAAAAAAGGACATGTTGGTATAGAGTAAATGATGCATCAAAAGTATCTGTAAGAAATAACAGTGTTATCTAGGGTGAGTTCTGTTCGAGTCACACATAGTCTGAAGGACTTTCATCACTGTGGCTCTCCTCCAGCAGTGCAGAAAAACGGAAGCTCCCAGAACCTTCTCTACTTCCTCCTACTCATCTCTATAGTCGGAAAAGTCTGACGGAAGTAGCTGGGAGGTTGCAAACTGCAAAGAAGAAAGTGAAAATACGTGATAAAGAAGAGAGAGGCCGATCTGAAACAGGGACTGTGCTCTTGCTGTACTAGAAGAAGAAGTAACAGAGGTGCTGACCAACAGTAGTTTTTAAATTTTGTTATAAGATTAAGTATGCTTGGTACAGATGTAAGATTAATCACAGGGAATTAAGACAAAGTATTCTCCACAGTGTTTGGAGAAATAATGGAATACAGAGAACAAAGAGTTACATTAGGAGCAGTAAAGAAAAGGTATGGCAATAAGCCATGCAAAAGAGAAAGTATCTTTGCAAAATATCATTTTAAAATCAAGCATAACAATATTTATGATGACATCTTCTGGTTTAAATTCATGTACTTTGGAACATCGCTGATCCAAATTCTTACAACCAGAAGTATTTTGGATTTCAGACTTCTTAAAATTTTGAAATATTTGCACATATGTAGGGATGTCTTGGTGATGGGAATCAAGCTGGAGCAAGAAAATTCATCTCTATACCTTACAAACATCACCTGAAGCTAATTTTACACAAGATTTTTAATAATGTGTGAAGCAAATAATGAAACAAAGTTTCATGGTGGGGAATTTTCTGTTAGTGGCACCATATCAGCACTCAAAAAGTTTTCAATTTTGGATCATTTTGGATTTGTATTTTTGAATTCTGGACATTTAACCTATACTAACTGTTAGTTTTTGCAGAAGAGGGAGCACCATAACATTATACTATTTTTAGAAATTTAAGTACAATGCTTCAGGACAGGGAGGTTATAAATAAAGAAAGGCAGAAAGTTACTCAAAGCAAATGCTGCCAAAAGGATAGCTGATATGGTGAAATTAACATGACAAAATACAATTAGGGTTAAAGATACTAACAGAAGACAAAGATGGATGTTTTACATTAATTAAATGTAAAATTCATTAAAGTGTTATATGGTCATGAATATTTATGCTCTTCACAACTACCTTTCAAATTGAAATCTTATAAAAATACAAAAAATTAACAATTCTACAACCACAGTGAGAAAATTTAACATGAGTATTTTTTAAAAATTAATTAACAAAGATGTAGAGAAATTGCAATGCATAATTAAATTATTTGATCTATAAATTGTGGTAGATCTGTGTGCCCAGCAAAAAGAGTACAAGATTTTTTCACCCACATTAAACACTCACAAATTTATGATATATTAGGAAATAAAAGAACCAGCAACATGTTTTCAAAGCAGAAGTCATACAGATCATTTTAGCTGCTTGAAATCTAATAAAATTATATTAAAATCCGATAAAATAAAATCCAATTAAAATTCAGAGTTAACATGAAAAGATTTGCAAGCAACAGCTAATAAGGAAGGTCAGCAGCAGTTCCCGAGCATCACCTGAAAAGCTGGTCTTTGAAATAAGGTTTAGATTAAAGATGAAGTCTAGGGAAAGTAAAAAACTAGAGAACTACATAACAATCCTAAATATCTCAGTGTGGGATAGATTTTTAAGCACATACAAGATTCTTTCAAGAAGTATGAAAGACAAGGCAGGGGGATGAGTATCAGATGCACATATCTGTTTTATAGCCAAACTGATGCTCAGAAATAAAATATATCTGTCAGAATACTCATAAAAACTGAATAAACTTCAAAGTTTGATTGAGGCTCGAACAGGAATGCAGAAATGGGACTCTCAACTTCAGGTTTAGTAGATGCTCCAAGGAACACAAGAAAGGAACAGATGCAGTACCCTCAGTGTCCAGAGTGAGGTGCTCAGTGATTCTGAAACAGGTTTCTCACTTGCAGTTTAACACCCACCAGAAACCTTGAAAGGACTGAGTAGGTGGAAATTAAAGAATCGTTAGCACCTACCCATTTCCATTTTCACAACTACCTTTCAAATTGAAACCTTATAAAAATATAAAAAATTGACAACCCTCAACCACAGTAGACACAATAGACTACGACTTGACTCATTCTTGAAAAGAGACTCCAGTGTCAAAACTAGGAATTTACTGCTTTCTTAATAGGAGATTAAATTGCATGATACAAGACTTTAAAATCAGCTGGGAAACCTACAATGAAATACCATGATGTTGTCATCTGCCAAAGGATTCCAACTCATTTGGTCTTTTAGAACTGCGGTTACAAATTGTGACATTAGATAATTAAAACAGAAATCTATTCTGAGTGCTAGAAGTCTGGAACCAAGGTGTCCACCTGGCCGTGTTCTCTCTGAGTGTCCCAGGAGAATCCATCCTTGCCTCTTCCCACCTCTCAGCCTTCAACAGACACTGCATGATGCAGTCTACATGAACAGTGTTTATTTCTCAAAGTTGCTTTAATAAAGTACTTGACATAAACTTTGGCAGTTTAAAATAACAGATAATTTTCTATAACATTTATGGCAGCTAAAATCAAGATCTGAAATCAAGGTATCGGTAAGATACATTCTCCCCGAAGGCTTTAAGAAAGTGTCTTTAATTGGCTCTTCCCAGCTTCTCACGTTGCCAACATTCCCGGATATTCCTTGGCTTGAACTTACATCAGTCCGGTCCACCTCAGTCGTCATGTGGTGTTCTCCCACGTATGTATTTCTGTCTTCACTTCTTGTAACAACACGAGTCAGAATGCATTAAGATCCACCCTAATGACCTCATCTCCAGTGAGTTATCTTCTGAAGACTTTGTTTCCAAAAACTCCATGTTCACAAGTACCAGGAGTCAGGACTTCATCAAGTATTTTAAGGAGACACGACTTAAACCACAATATCACCCAAGCAAATGTCTATCAGGATAAGAAGCTAATGAAAACAGATTTGAGATATATGTGGGTTGGAGGGTCATGTGGCCAGCGCAGGATGAACTGTACCTCAGTCCAGAGAGCTGTCCCTGACAGCCCAGTAGCAACCTCTACAAAGCACTCTCAGTCTTCCCAGGGCAAAGAGTTTACTTGAAACAACTGCTTGGACCAGAGAAAACAAGGGTGATTTTATGTCTGTGTTTTCCAGGGATAACAGGAAACAAAATTTCTGTGAGTCAGTGGGAAGAATACGGGGCCAGGAACAAAGAAGAACTCAACTTATAGAATAAGTCTACACAGAGCATGTCAAATGGACAACACTGTTTAAATGGAAACAATGTGAACTACTTTTTCAGTGCACTGGCACCATATGCTATTTTACCAGACTAGCTCAAAATGATGTTGAAATTGTATAGAGCTCTGTAATCTGTGAAGAAATTGTAAACACAGCCAAAGCACTGGCTCAGTCTTTACATGCTTTTTAAAGGGTAAAGAAAAAAATTAAAAGCAAATTATCTTTAACTAGGAAAATGAAAGTACTGAAACGGTGACTAGAATATATAGAAATGTCTAATGTCTGAAAATTCAAGACTGACTAAGCAGGTGAACTCCCTGTCTGTAGGCAGCACAGTGTGAGACAGAAACACCACTGAGATTATACAGCTGCTGGTTTCACAGTCAGTAAACGCCCACTCCAGAGTCTTCCAATAATCTATTCAGTTATTCAGTCAGCATTTGTGTCTCTCACAGATCCCAAAATTCTTTGAATCTTTTACTAGTTTGTTTATAAAAACAAACATAACCCATGTTAAGATGGTTAGATAGGAAGATGAAAGGCTTCTAGCCTAAGAAGCTTTGACAACCAAGATTTTATGTCTACTATCAAACCATCTAATGACGTACAAATGAATCTGGAGCAGAAGAAGGGAAGCAGTTTGATGTCCACTATTTGTTTCTGTGTGAAAACTTATTTTTTGTCACATACTATACTCTTTTATTATAAAAATCATAAGTGGTTGTAATAAGTTTTAAAATAATGCATTCATCTTCATGGAAGAGCCCCAAGAAATGGCCTGTATTCATAGTGCCTTTGGGCTCCTTGCTTGCCTACAGGAACACTGGAAACCAATCCAGTCCTTTGCTCAAGGTGACAGCCTGGAAGTTTATCAAAATAGGCACGTGGCTCTGAAACATTTCCTCGAAGTGCTTTCACTTCCTAGTAGATGTATTTCCTTGTAACACAGGACCCATCAATGATTCAGAGAAATGTGGTTTCAAAATGATTAATATGTAAGAGTGGTAACAAATGTGAGTCAGGTGAAGGGAAAATGTATGAGGAAATAAAATTACTATAAAGAAGTACACCACAAATGTATGGATGTGGTTAGTCAGTGAAGAAGTATATAATGGAGTGCATAACCCTAGTCGTTCACATTCTCCTCTCCTCTAGCAAATGTAGATCACTAATATCAGAAGATTCATGTTGTGAATCAGAAGTGAAAATTACTGTGGATTTTATTTTGCAATATCTCAACCGACATTTGTGACCTCTCAATATGTGTCAGATATAGTGCAAGGTACACAATTAGATGATAGATAGATAGACAGATAGATAGATAGATAGATACAGAAAATAGACAGGCAGACAGACAGACAGATCTAGAGCTACTCCTGCCCCTCAGAGAAATGCCAATTCAGAAGAAGCACCAGACCAATAAAGACAAGAATAGAACATAGATTTAGAAACTCGGAAAATTTATGTGACAACATTATTGAATTGGATTGGCCCTGGATATATTTATAGCAGTAGTCTCAACATTTTTCCTGTGAAGCAAAAACATAATAATAATAATATTAATGTTTTCATCCCCTAAGGAATACCATGCTAAAAGTTAGCAACATTAATTTAAAACACTCTCACTCTTCTCTAAAATGATAGGATATGGACAAAAGAGAAAACCACATCTTCAGTGGAAGTCCTTTAGCACAGCAAAGATGGAAAATTTCTAAGTAAATCCACCTAACTCTTCAGATGTGTAAGGTCTGAGCTTATTCGCCAGCATAATACGTTGTATTTTCCTTTTTAAAATTGACACTAATGGGTTTGCTTTGGCAGCACATGTACTAAAGTTGGGCCCAGAAAAACATAATTTTTCCCTAAATTAGAGGACTCCTGAAGCTAAGGTCACTGAATGCCAACGCTATGTCTTTATTCAGTATGAGTATCTTACAGGACAATCAATACCTTCTTTAGAGCAGGTCCTCAGTAAATGCTGGTTGAATTGAAAAGAAGTCCAAGTGTAAGAGTTCCACTGATTATACAAGAAGGGACGCTTCGGCCAGGGCAGGTTGCTATTTTCCCACATGAAATAAGAAACTAGCTTTTCTGAGCTTTTCACTTACTTCATTTGGTCATTGATTCGTCCGTTTATTCTACTTGTTCACTCACACCAAGGAGTGCCTACTATATGCAAAATTCTGTGCTGCGTATTGTGAAAGGAAAAAGACAAACCATACAAGGATCCTGTCCTCAGAGTCTACAGTCAGATAACACATCTACAATGTCTATATAAATATGTCATGCCATAAGAAAAATAGAAACATACTCTGGTGACTGTGATAGCTCCTGGCCACGTGTGCCTTCGAGTACATGAAATGTTGTTTATCCAAACTGAGATGGACAGAAAGTGTAAAGTACACATTGGATTTCAAAGACTTAATGCCAAAAAAATACGTAAAATAGCTTTTCAGTAAGCTTACGTTCATTACTTGTTGAAATTATAATATACAGGATAATAAAATATTCAAACAAAATATTAAAATTAAACAAAATATGTAATTGCTTAATTGAATAAAATGTGAAAATTACTCAAATCTGTTTCTTCTTCACATTTCAGTGTGACTACCAGCAAATGTAAAATAATACATGTGGCTCACATCATATTTCTATTGGATAGTATTGATATGGAGAAGGGATTATAGATACTTAGAGATCTTAGTGATTATCAACAGTAGTGAAGAAATGGGAATAAGGGATTTTTAAAAGCTAATGGAAGAGCTAACTGTGACTTGAGCTGTTTTTGTTTGTTTATTTATTTTGTTTTATGCAGTACTGAGGGTTGAACTCAATTTTATGCTTGTAAGGCAGGCACAGTGCCACTGACCTAAATTCCCAGCCCAAGCGAAGCTGCTTTGTAAAGCTTAGACATTTGAGAAGGTTAAAGTAGTATAAAGAGGAACAAATCTGTGTTTGATAGTATTCACGACCACTTCAGACAACCTGCTGGAAATCTAATTTGTCCCACTTAAAGGGCCCCGGATTGATTCCAGTGTACTTCCCAACGTCCACTGAACCACCTGCTCTCCTGAAAGCACAGCCGCATCTCCACATTTTGTTTTCATATCGTCCCTATGTTTTGGTGGGATGAGTATCCTCTCATTTTAAGGATTATAAAACTCTGTGGCCGCAGGCAAGTTTAGTGATAGAACGATGATTCAAACACATTTCTGAGTATTTTTTCTTAGGCCCCTTCTGGTGTGTCATGCTGCCCCCTTGCAGAGCACCCCCCTTCCCTGGATTCCAAGAGTCCTCCAGATGAAGTTCGACCTTGAAATCTACAGTAAACTCACAAATGCAGTTAGTCTTGTAGGGACAGCGGCTCTGATACAGACGCAAGCTTCAGTGGTCTAACGCAAGTGTGCTCATGAAATAAAAGGAAAAGCAAAAGAAAAAGGAAATAAAAAATAGAAGGAGATAGGACCTACACACCAAGCTGTGTGTTTGACACATTATATGCCCTATTCTTTTAAATGTAAATATTAAGCTGCTTCAAGATTGGAGATTTCCCCACAATCTCATCATACTTACATTAACTGATTATCTACTGAAGTCAGAGTCTCAGTGTGGTGTCCTGGGCCCCAATATTCTTGGCAGGTAAGCCTTAGAATTCCCTGAAAAGCAATCATGTAAGGTACAGGCTATAGTTTCATGGGCTAAAGCAGCAACTACTGCCTCGATTTTGAATGAGTAACAATAGCATCATCTCACATTTATCAACAGCTAACTGAGCTGATCAATGTGCCAACCATTCAATATGATGCACATAATGATACTATGAGGAAGATTCTGTTATTTTTTTCTATTTTATAAATAAGGAAACAATTTTTAAAAGGTTAAGTTGTCTGTGTAATACCAGACAATGGTAAACGATGATTGAGACCCAAACATTTGACCTTCTGTATCTAAATCCCAAGTTGTTTGCTATGATCATGTGGTAATTCTTATTAGTTCTCATTTCCCTAAGAAGCCTGAGAGCCTCTTAAATACCTGCAGCAGCCTAATAAAACTGCCACCCCATTCTGTATGGGGAGCTGAGCTGCTAGTTTATCTCTCCTGGATATTTGGGTGAGAAATGTGGTTCTGGATCACACTTACTCTCTACTGGAAGGGACTTGATTTAACCCTTGGATTGCTCCATTGTCTGTTGCTAAAACAACAACATATCTTAACCTGGATGGTTTGCAAAGTAAAAGAAATTTATTTAGCTCACAGATTGGGAGGCTGAGAGTACAATATATTAGGTATCATGCAAGAAGAGATCACATGGGGTGAAAGGAGGCTAGAGAGCAAGAAGTCAGTATTGTATTTTTAATAACAAACCGCTCTCAGAACTAACCAGATTGTCACAAAAGCTATGTCAGTCCCTCCACAGGGCAGTGATCCCAATGACCCCAGTGACCTTAACCTTGCATTAAATCACATTCCATAAATGTTGTACCACCATACTGAAGACCAAGCTACCAATATACAAAGGGAGCACACTCAACCCATATGCAAACTAGAGCTTCCCTCACAATCAAGACTTTGGAATGAGAACAACTAAACTGTTTCAATCCTTTTATGATTTGCAACCATAAAGATAAATCTCTAAGTACAGGTTCATCCGCATATAAAGAGAGCAAGGGGCCAGCTGCAGATACATGACAGGTTAGTGACAAAGAAATGATTGGATTGCTCAGCCCCCATGTTAGTGGCCTGCTGCCCAGCCAAAAGTTTGGTAATGTTTCCTCCAAGATCATAACGTAACACCTCTATGTCTGATCCACCATGTGCTAGACAATCTTGACAATTTACTGTGGTTTTATGCCCAAACTATTCTTATATTACCATCAGCCCTGATGATTGCATAGACAATGAATTTTGTGGTAGTGATATGTTCCAGACCTAGGATCGTTCAGTAATTCACACCACCCCCACGTGTGGGTTCTGACTTCATGGACTAGCAGGGGAATTATCAAACTTTATAGGATTCTACACATGTTTTGCTGACTCAGAAATGGATGTAAAATATAGAATGACACGCTGGGACAGAGCACAGATTTTTAAACTCCTTCAGGGAGTCTTTGTTCTTAAATCAATAACTGGATGTTGCATATTTAAGTGCAAGTGGATGCTTGCATATGTTTGTGTACAAAATGCGTTGATTTGGGTGATAGGGTAAATCATTTGAAAATCACTCTAGGATAATCCCACATAATTACTAATATGATACTAAAATAGTGCTGATTCCATACTGCTTTTTATTTGACTTAGCTTTCACATATCATTCTGCTTTAAAAAATAATAAAGCCTTCATGAAATTTATGACTACATTGGGCTTGTTTCTCTGTATATGAGCTCTATATAACAGCGGTTTACATTAACTTGGTCGTCCTGGAGCTAAACATTTACCAGTACCTGGCAAATCAGACCACTTCTCTAGAGCAAATGGACAGTAGGGATTACTTTAGTGCTTCTTATAGCAAAATAATAACTATCTAATTTAAGAAGAATAACATGTCTACTAAGTCCTTACTAGAAACCAAACACTGTGAGAGCACTTCACAGGCCTCATAAAATATCCTTATCATTCCTAATCAAATATCACAAATAAGAAAATACAGATCTTATAAAGAGAAGTACTAACTCACAAAGTCAAGTTTTCTTACTCCAAAGACCACTCTTTAAATCTCTATGCAAAATGTTAAAACATGCATGATATTTAGTCTCTTGGAGACTAAATAAAGGAAACTGGAGTTCCAAACTGAAAAGATTTTAGAATACAATCAAAGAAATAAATTATATTATTTCCCCATAAATGTCTTGGTAGATTTTAGGTATACATTCTGCTCACTTTCCTCATTGGGAATTTGTACCTGTACCTGTTATAGCTTGGTCCTTGTTTTCTCTCATTTCCCTGCTCCCACCCCTCCCCCTCCTCCGTATGAACAAAAGCTTTGCTTCTGTTTTCTCCTTCTTTTGTCATTTTTACTTTCCCTACTATCCACCCTCCATTCCTCCTTCCCCTTTGAACCTTTTCAAATGCACCTTGAGGGCACACTCTTAAGTGAAATAAACAGAACACGTGTAAGTACTGCATCGTTTCTGTAGTGTGAGAAACAAAGTGTGAATGGCGACCAGAATGCACAATAGATGGTGTGAACTAGGAAGGTGTGCTCCATCTCGAATACTCAAGTCTAAAGTATGGCCTAACATGAGCATAGCTACCTGTCTCCAAATGAGACAGAACCACCACACTGGCCACTGAGTATAAGCCTCAGATCCTATACTATGTCCTAAAAGGGCCTCTCCTCCCCTATAAATAATATCTGTATGAGTCTATCAGCTGTGTGTGCCCAGAATTAATTAAATATAATCTTGCTTGTTTCCACACAACAAACTAAAGCATGCACACCAGAAGTTAGGGTAACTAAATTAAAATACACACTGTCTTGAAAATTTCTGAGTTTGTGACTCTCACTATAACTAACTTACAAATACCTGCTGAATTTCCAGTCACCTGTTGGATGAAATAATGAATGTGCAAATCACAACCTCCAAGTAGCTTGTGTGAGAATTGCTCTCCTATTTCTGAGTCAGCTCATGTGAGGGCATTTGTGCTTGTATGAACACAAATGTGTGCACTTATCTTGCTCATGTTTATAATCATAGCTACTTATGGTTGCTTTCTCCTGTCCAGGACTAAGAAATGTGACCACTCAACTGAGAAATCTTCAGCACAGATGTGATTCAAAATTGGACAGAAAAGTGTTAATTTTGCTGTCCTACTACCATATAGGATTTCCTTTTCTTAAAAAATAGAAAAAGCAAAGTAAGGCTGGGTTCATTGTTCAGAGTACTTTCTGAGTTTCTCTCAGTACAAACAACTCCCATATAAATTATATAAAATTTTGAACTTTCTTATTTCACTCCAATAAATATCTCCCTGGGAGTCTTTCAGTAACATTTATAGAACAAAGTTCTCTATTTCTTTTTGCTTCCCTAAATAGTTTCATATATGTGAAATCTATTGTGTTGACTCGCAGTGTTGATTCTGGAAATTGCTAATGAGTATGTTACAAGCTTATACAATATATACACTATATTCTCTGCACTGTACTAAGAGTCAGTGGACTACTGTTCATTCCTAAGGGTAACTTTATATTTAGAATTGGACAAATTCTAGAATTCTGCCAAAACATTCCACTTGGGCTTCTGCAATGGAAAAGAAAGGATAGCAGAAACTCTTCTGCCTTAATTTCTTGACCTTTCTGGCTCCAGTCTGAAGAGTTCCATATAAATAGTCCTGAATTCTCAAAGGATTTTATCATTACCATGTTTCAAAATTCCCTTTCAGGACTGGGGATTTAGCTCAATGTTTCCGGCGCCTGCCTTGCAAGCGCAAGGTCACAAAATTGATCCTTGGTACCAAAACAAACGAAAAATGAAGTTACAGTCCCCTTCCTTTATATCAAAGATTTGGTTTCCTACATTAAAAAATTCAACCATCCAAATAAAATACTCTTTCTCATTCAGTTTGATATATATATATATATTTTTTGCTATATATATATAGCAAACCTTTTTATAAAAAAGCTGTTAAATGATTTATCCAGGTCTCTTTTATTATACTGAAAGATTTTTCCCAGAGATAACAGGTTTATTTCTCTAAGCAGGCTATTTGATGTTACATTCAACTTCAAAAAACTGATAGTGCATATTATGAAGAAAAAAAATTTATTGATAAAAGATGAACCAGCACATATTTTTAATAAATTTCATGACTCAGGCAGTAAGACCAAAATGAATATTTAATATTTCATCAATTAATGTATTCATCCAACAAATATTCCTTAGAATATTGGTGCATTCCATGATTTATGCATTGTCCTGAAAACAGAAAAATAAATTGTAATTTTTCTTTTAGTTAAATAAAATAAAAATTGATGTGCACTATATAAATATAATGAAGTGTTACAAATAGTATAATTGTAATTTACTTTCAGAAACAAGGAGATCAAAAAGAAGAGGATAAACAATCCTAACTTTGGGAGGAAAAACACTATATATACATATTCCCTCTGATTAGGAAAGACATAAGAACTTAATATCCCTGGAACAGGAAAGAAGCATAATTTCAAAGTTTTCACCAGCTTTTCTGTAAGCAAAAAGCAAATTAAATGGAAACTATTATCAATTAATACTACTAGTTCAATTTCTTGTGTCTGAGGAAGATACCTTAAGCAATCCAATATAGTAGAAAAAGAATTGGATGGGTTGTACATCATTACATGATGTGTTGTGGGAAGATAATATAGACTTCAGAAAAACTTTTTTCTGTTTTCATAAAGAACTAAACTAGACTATCTTTGAGAATGAAATATAACCATGCATGGGTGTGTGTATGATGCATGTGTGTATGATGTGTGTGTGTACAGTGTGTGTATGATGCATGTGTATGTATAATGTGTGTGTATGATGTGTGTGTATGTATAATGTGTGTGTGTGTGTGTGTGTGTGTGTGTGTGTGTGTGTGTCTTCTACTTTGAGCTCCCAGTAGGAAACCAGAGGGAAACTGGAAGAATGAGGGAGGAAGGTGTATCTTTACCACAAGCTGCTGGAAAGGCCCCTGAAGTGTTCATGGACTAGGAGGCAGGATTATTACATACGGTAATGTAGGCTGCGTAATGTAAGACTCCAGGGCCTGCTTTGCATGCTATGACATCTTTAAAGTGATGAAAGGAAACAACTATCAATCTCCCAGAATTCTGTATGCCATGGAAATATTTCTAAAATGTGGACAAAGTAGATAGTTGGGACAAACATAAACTGAAGTTCTGTGTCATCAACACACCTGGACTGTGAGACATTCTTCCATCAGAAGGAAAACTGATACCAGATGGAAATGTGAATTTTACACAAAAGAATAAAAAGCATTAGAAATAATAAATAGGTTGGTAAATGTAAATAATACTTCATCTCTCTAAAAGATAAGTAACTGTTTTAAACAAAGTAAAAATAATGTATCATGGGCTTTGTATAAAACACTAGGAAGGATGGAAGACAAACATGGACAAATACTGTTGGAAGGCTCTTTCACTGCACAGGAAATGGTACACTATTATTTGAAAGTAAACTGCAGTAGACGAGTATTGTAAATCTTACTGCAGTTTCCAAAGGCTATGGAACTATAAGTTATTATTAGTAAACCAGTAGTAGACCAAACACGTTCACATAAAATCCTCAAAATCAAAACAAAATTGAAAAAGAATAAAGAAGGAAAAAATGTGATAGAAGAAAAGGAGAAAACACGTGCAATGATGGTATACTTACACCACAACCACTTTCACATTAAATGTAAATGGTCTAAATATTCAAATTAAATGGCAGATCTTATCACACTGGATAAAAAGGTAAAGCATAATGATATTCTTTTTCCAAAAAATTCATCTCAAATGTGCACTCAGATAAGTGAAAAGTTTAATAGGTAGAAGTGCATAGCATGAAAATACTAAGCATAAGAAAGCTGATCTTATTATCAGAAAAAAAAATAGACTTTAGAACAAGAAATATTATGAATGATGAAGAAGGACATTTAATGATGATATAAAAGTCAACAGGACATAAAACATGCTTACTCTTAAAACCAGTACTTGAAAATACACAAAACAAAAACTATTACAATGTAAAAGGTGAATGGTAAACTCATAGCCAGCCATTTCAACATACTTTCTGTCAGTAATTAATAAAACAAATACACTAAAAAGTCAATGTGGATAAAAAGGAGAAAGAGCAAAATATAAGTTTATGAGTACAGAATTTTCACTTACTATTGGGAAAATAGATTATTTGAAGAGGACAGTAATAGGGTTAGTTATGAAAGGAAAGAAAGAAAAATCCTGGAGTTTTGCATTTTTATAGCCTGTATCATTGTATGTGACATCCCCACAACCCGGTCCAGGAACACTGCAGTGCCTCCAGTGAGGAGTAATAAAAATCTGTCCACCTCCCCTAACTCCTCTTGAATTCTTCCATCTTTCTCCTAGTGACTCTGGGTATCTAAACACAGGCAACTTTTCCTAAGCAAACAATAATTATCTGATATAATGCAGTTCCTGACCAGAATATGCCACAATATATAAGTCACAGCTATGCAATTCCCAAAAATTTCAGCCCAAAATACAAGATTCAGAAGAAAGGCTGGCAAATGTCGTGGATGCCAGATCACCAATGCAAGGGTAGAAGTCCTTGCTGTCCAGATCTATCTAGACTCCAGAGATTTGCTTGGGACTAATTACATCTCCTGGAGTTTCTAAGAGTACTCCTCATAAACTTAGAGGCCAATCTCCACCTTCGCATCTGTTTCATCAGGAGCTGAACATAAGACACAGGGAAATGAGAGAGATGCAAGACGATAGACCAAAGTCAGAGAGATGAAACACACCAATATTTAAGAATAAGGAGAAGAAAACCATATATGTCGAAAGAGAAAGGACTTAGAAGAAAAAAAAAAACCTACAAAAAAGAGAAGAGAATTAAAGTACTAATTTCACACTGTTGGTTAAGTACTTGGATTTTAGAGACATGAGAGGTTACCATGGGAATTTAGTACCATGCTACTAGGCTAAATTAAAACCAGCGTGTAATTTCCATAGTTTTCATACCACTTAACTCACTTTTTAAAGGATAATATATAGCCGCTGAAGGAGCAAAAAATAAAACTTTTCCTCCACTCATTACAAGGTCATGGCCAACATTCTTATCACAATGGACAAGTCAGTAATGCAGCATCAATAAGTAGAAAGTAGAACCCCTCTTCCTTTGAAGACTTTTGACTGACAAGTATTTCAAGAGGAAAGATGGTCTTCAGGGAAGATAGAGTAAAGTCAGAGAGTGACATTTCCAGTTTTTATGGCTTGCCTTCAAGAAAAGAAGTTCTAGTTCCTATGGCCTGCTTTGGGGAAGAGGAATTTTAGTTTCTATTATCTGTATTAGTCAGCTTCCTATTGATGTAGCACACACTTGAGATAGCTGAGTTAATAAGAGAAAGTTTTATTTTGGCTTAGTTTTGGAAGTTTCAGGCCTGGTCAGTCAATCCTGTTCCTTTGGGTCTATGTTGTTGGGAGCACATCATGGTGGAGCAAAAGCCTATGACAGAGGAAGTTGGCCATCTCATAGTGGCTGGGAAGTAAGAAAGAGACAGAGAGACAGAGACAGAGACAGAAACAGAGAGGGAAAAAAGAAAGAGAGAAAAAGAATATCAGCGTTCTACAATTCTCTTCAAAGCTACATAACCAATGACTTAAACTTTCTCTCAAGGTCCCCACTCACTAATGTTTCCACCATTTTCCAAAGGCACTGATTTGATAACCAAGCATTCAATGCATGAGACTGCATTCCAAACCCCAACTATAGCCCCTTCTTCCAGAGGGAAATGAGGGGAAAAGATAGGAGACCAGAAAGTGAGAAAGTACTTCTTGCTTTTGAAATCCTTCCAATCTCAATTTAAAACATTCAGTACTTTGGAGTATTGTATTCAGAGTCCCCATGTTAGTAACATTATTATTAGGGTAAAAGACATTTAGATACAGTGGAGAATAGCTGTTTGAGGTTTAGCTTTATCAAATGTAATTCTGGGCAAGTATCCTCAAATTAAGTCTGATTGTGAAATGAACACCAATTATGCCTACCCTCTAATTCATAGAAATATATATATACCTTGAGTCTCTCAGACTGGTAGAATTAATTCCAAGTACCAGGTGCACATTTTTTAGACATGTGACTTAAACCGAAGTAGTCCCTAAGTCCCAGTTTTCTCAGCTGTTAAATGGGAGCAATAGATGGCCTCCTTCCCAGGGTTTTCATGAAGATTAAATGACAGGATGCACGCACACCATTTAATCAGCTCTGGCACATACGAAGTTCTTGGTAAACAGAGACAATTATAGAGAAATTTATAAACTCAGTGTTCCCATTGTCTAACATGAAACCAGGAAGGAACTTTGCGAAGATACATGTGAATGGCTTGATAGAATACTTGGCACTGGAAAATGAGGTACCAAATTGAAAATTGCAGGTGCCCAGACAGTATTCTTCTTCTCAGACATAATTAACTTGGGCTGGGTTGTGGCTTCTGCCAAGAAAAATGACTACAAGTTTCTCCCTGTCTGTTCATCCCGAAGGTGTCAACTAAAGCGTTACCTGCCCAGACTAGTACCCAGTGGCTTGAGATGGGACACCCTGAAGGCAAAAGTATCCTTCTCACCTCCCTCAGCTTCACAAGTCTGATGTGGATCTTTGTTTCCAAGAAGAGTGGCATTCTCCCACCATCCTCCGCCTGCAGGAATGTTGCATCTGACCAGGTTCCCTGACTGCAGCCTCTGACTTCACAAGCAGTGTATGCCAAGCTCCCGAATCAGACGTGCTTTGACAGCCATGGAGTAGCAAGAAAAGACCTTTATTCCCCACAATTCCCAGAATATGAACTCCAGATGAGATCAAAGGTATCTCTTTGGGTAGGAATTACAAATACAAGACTGGTATCTTTTGCATTATGTTGTTAATCGTCTGGGAACAATGAAAATCCACGTGTAAAAACAAAAGCTTCCATTAAAAGAAAAGACCTTAACTTGTTGCCCTTTCTCTACTATCCCACTGATAAGATCTTCCCTTCACCCATCTCCCAAATTTTGCTATAGTCTAAGATATAATAAAATTTAAAATTTAAAATGTACATTTTAATTTGACACTGAAGAGGGCAAGACATTGTTGTCCATTATCGACTGTGCAGTACTGGGTCTGGTGCCTTGGAGAGCTGAATTTGCATGCCCCCCTCCACCACCATCTCCCCAAAATGGCTGCAGAGAGCCAGGATTTGAACTGCTTTTCCCTTTCTAATGACAAAAGGGTGAAAACCCTAAACCAGGTTGAGAGAGCTGTAAAATTTAATCTATAGACCTGAGCTTACAACAATAAGGACCAAATGGCTCGAAAAATACTGAAGCCTTTCCCAATTCCTCGGGAGATTTTACACATATTTCTTCTGACTTAGATCAAGGTATTAGAGAGACTTTCTGCAGGGAGTGGAACTGATTAACTCAAGCTCTGACCCAGACTGATCCAGACAAAGGGTAATGATATGAAAGAATAGGTCGTGATGTTGCATAGAGAGTGAGGGAGAGGGTTATGATTTCATGGTGTCAATAGGCCTCAGGCTTTTATTTTCAGCTAAGCCCTTGAATTTCTAGTTTAGAAGTTTACCAACTTCCAGCTCTGGCCAAAGGGGAGAGGATGGATTTGTCACTGGTTAACATTTTTCTTCCAGGTCTGCAAAAGCAGCTCTCTGTTTCTCTCTCTCTCTCTCTCTCTCTCTCTCTCTCTGTCTCTTCTCCTCTCTCCTTTCTTCCTTCCCTCACTTCTCCTCTTCTTCTTCCTCCTCTTTTCACAAAACAGTTAGAAGTGAAGTTACTTTATCTCTTTTGTCTTCTGTATACTTAATTTTATGATCTAAGAATCAATTGCACCCATCTTAACTCCTCCCTAAATATTTCTGTGTTTTTCTTAAGAATAAAAGCATTCTTTAACATAATTATAACATACTTATTAAGGCCAGAGCATTTAACATTAATACTATTTTATTCTTTGATACTATTTTATTTTCTTGTTTACATCATTTTATTTGCTAATTAGCCATCTATAATCCAATTCATACCATGACTTCTTCCAAACATTTAGTTCCAAATTCAAGGCAAGATCATGCATTATGCTGAGTTATCACATTACTTCAGTATTATCAGATTTGTTTTTAATGAGGATATCACTATTCACCTCCTTTTCAACTGAGAATCTGACATGCTCTGAGGTAAGAAAAAGTTGTCCAAATGAGACCTGATTTTGCCAAACCTAAGTCTCTACAGCTAGT